>VWPU01004562.1:0-67500 GCA_013398955.1 Callaeas wilsoni
CAGGGCACTGCTGCCTCATGTTGGACGTGCCCTTGACCAGGACCCCCAGGTCCCTTTCCATGGCACTGCTCCCCAGCCTCTCATTGCCCAGTCTGTCCGTACATCCAGGGCTGCCCCATCCCAGGAGCAGAATCCGGCACTTTCCCTGGTTGAGCCTCACATGGTCGGTGACTGCCCAGCCCTCTCACTTGTGGAGGTCTCTCTGCAGGGCCTCCCTGCCTTTGAGGGAGTCAACAGCTCCTCCCAGATTTGTATCATCTATGAACTTGCTCAGGGTCCCTTCCACTCTTGTGTGCAGGTCATTTATGAAGATGTTGAAGAGCAGAGGGCTGAGGATGGAGCCCTGTGGAACCCCACTAGTGACATGTCACCAGTCTAATGTTACCCCGTCTTTAGGACTTGCAGCCACCCACAGACCCACAAACTGTGAAACACAATATGTTGATGTGACCTTGTGTGTTCCATGAAACTGGAAATGGACTTTTGAATATGAAAATTTGCAACTCATTAGCACAGACAATCTGCAGTACTAATAGTGTACACAGAATTATCAGCAAAAAATGTGATGGAGCAAGCAATGGTGGTATTTTGGGGTGCTGTGTTGTTTTCTTTTCCTTCCTTTTTTCCTTGCCACAATTTCTCTTCTCTTGGCAAAATGGGAAAGAAAACACGTCAAGGAGAAAGAGAAGCCTGTGAAATAATATTTACTGATAAAACATGCCTTGCTTTTTTGAAGTTGAATTCAGATAATTTTTGCTTAGCATTTTTCCCTATAATAATTGAGGGTTTATATTTTGAAAAGGATTTAAAAATACTCAGTTATGATATGTCACTGTCTATTAGCGTAACACTTTTTTTTCATTTTTCTTCCTCATGGGATCTAGACTCTCATGGTCATATCAGCAGCTGCAAACACCTCACTGTTACACAAGTCTTTGCATCACATTTAAAACATTGTAGATATGACACAGGATGAATTGCCTGTCTTAATTGTCTAGCAAAGGACAATGGTTTTAATTTAAGGGTCAAGTTCACCCATACTTTTATGAAATTAGCTCTGAAATTATATGTCTGCAAATATAATGCTGCCCTTTCTGTGTCATAGTGCTACTGAGCACATTAATAAATTATTGCTGTCTCCTATGATTGCAATAAAATATTTTAAAATGAAATCCAGAGATGCAATTAAATTAATGGACTCAAAGAGAAATATAAAGCTATAGGATGTAACAGTGTAAAAGGCTATTTCATTGTTGTGTGAGCCTTTTGAGCATCAGATGGATTTTCATTATCAAGAGATCTGAATTCTTTTAGATCCCACTTTGACATTAAAGGCAGGATACCATGACAGTAATGCTTAATATTAAGGTACATACATACTCCAAAGCTAAGAGAGGATTCTCATTCTTGGATGAGCATTCCAAGCTCAGAGAGCTCACTCCTATTTTTCAGTGCATTCCTCTCTCCTTGCCCCATATTATGAAGTTCAGCCACTGATTCTGTCTTTCCAGAGACCTCAGGGAAGCCTGAGAAGTTACTTCAAGAGATGCTGGGAAGTGATATGAATAATTATTTTCCCTGGAATTCATGTTCTTAAAAAGTAAAGACATTGGGAACAACAAAAATAAGGGGATGAGTCTAATGGGGGTACCCTGTATGGCTGTATTTAGGTTTAGGTGTTCAGATACAAAGGCACAAGAACCTTTTTCACTGGGTATGAAGCAGAGATTTCCTTGAAAATTGGAAAAGTTGGAAAAATTGGAAAAATTGGGAAAAGAACTGGATTTTTGCTATTGCTTGCAATACTAATACTTTATCGCAATAAGGATATGAGCTCAAATATAGGACAACCAATAATTTTTTCTATTTTTATTTTTCTTTTAATTGGTGCAAGTCTGTGTGTTTGAAGGGCTGAGAATTTGGTAGAGGAATGTGATCAGGTTGTAAATTGATCTCATGCCTACTGCTTGTGGTTTTCTAGGGTAGTGTCCTGGTAAATTAATCTCATAATGGTCAGTGTTGATTGCAGTGAAATGTTGTTCTGTTTTTCTATTTTTCCTGAAGAATAGGAAGAATTTTTACAGGCTTTTTATTCCTTAAATAGTTTTTCAGTGCCCTCTGAAATATTTTGGTGTATTATACGAGTGATCATACATGAAGTATCTACGAAGTAAATCAGGCGCAGTGGTTCAATACCATTTTAATTGAATTGTCTTTGTATTTAAATTGAAATAGTCAATTGCAGAGGTATATTTGCCCAGGAAACCCAGTTTGCAAACCAAATTTATTCTGTATCTACCAGAAAGAGACCTGCATAAAATTACAGAGCCAGGAGCCCCAAGAATTAGATGTGCATCTTTCCCACAGCAGACTGCCCCTTTAAATTTGTCTCAGAGAAAGAACAGTGCATTTATAATTTAGCTTGTCCTGAAGGAGAACTCTTCTCCGTGGGAGGATCCTCTTTAATTACAACTTCACAGTAATAAGATGAGAAATGAGCAAGCAAGAAAGTACTGCTGGAATGAGACATGATAAATCAGTTTGTCCAGGAAGCACGTTTATACCAGATCTATCACCACATTCAGCACGGCACTATCTTTCTTATTTCAATAAGGAAATCTCATGAAGAAATTTTAATTGCATACTATTAGGTGAAAGTCAATGTCCCATAATGAGCAAAGTGAAACCTGCATTTTTTCCTCTTTTATCTTCATGCTTTGAGTTCCTAAGGATTAACACAAAATGATTTGCCCTTAAATTGCACCCTTTTTTTTTTTTCCCTGTTCATTTGTCTGAAGGATGTAGATTTTAGGTAATTTAAAAGGCACCAAGCTTTTGCTGTATGCTTCATGCTTGCAAGTTGGGAGTCAGATGGGAAAAAAATTTCCAATTTTCAAAGTCTCCTATTGTTAAGGGTGACTGAATGGCAGCCTGCAATTATATGATTTCAATGTAATTCATTCAGTAGGGAAGAGGCTGGTTCATAGATGCCTGGCTTAAAAGATTGGCATTGCTGTGTGATTAATTTCCAAACTTTGGAGGTATTTTCAACAGCATACAAAGGAAGCATGTGACAGTGACATTTTCTGGATTTGTGCTAGGATTGCTTTTTAATGGAAGTGCTGGGCTTGTGGGGATCACATTATCATTGAAGGCTTATTTTTCTTAGGGTGAGTGTATGTTTGTGTGTGTAAACATGTAAAATATAGAAATATGCATCCATAAATACACATCTGCATATATGTATATATAAGCACACAAGCATGTGGTATGTGGAAGTGTACCAGGGAATTTTATTGTGTAGATGTCTTGCACTTGTCCCTTCAATGCAGATTTTCAAGAGTTACTTTTTTTCTCTTTCACATAAGAAAGCTAATGATGAGATTCATTCTTGAAAGAGCAGTAATTTAATGCATGATTTAGGATATTTAAGCAAAAAAAAAGATATTTGTTTTTTGAGTGAATTAAATTTGTGAATTATAATTACAGGCAAAATTTGCTGTAATGGGCAACTGGGAAGTACCTTCTCTACAAGAGGTTTTTTTTTGGTCCATTGTTTGTTATGGTCAATGGATTCCCTAATTACTTATATTTAAAGCTGTGCCAAATCTTCATTATCAGACATCAAACCACATGAACCTTACCCACACAGAAAAGAGCTTAAATGAATCAGGAATGAAAACAGAGTGCTTTCAGCTTCCTACCAGAAGGACGAAATACATTTCTACCTCAAAGGACAAAGAAATTGAGGACGACACTCTCAAAAATTTAAATCAAAAAGTAATACATGCAATTTCCATGTCTCTTAAATGACTTCTCAGTTTTGACCCTGTAGGTTTTATCCTGCAAGTTTTGGACATAACTGTACCAATCAGAATGATCTTTCAAATACATAG
The DNA here is from genome assembly GCA_013398955.1 of Callaeas wilsoni. Classification (NCBI taxonomy): domain Eukaryota; kingdom Metazoa; phylum Chordata; class Aves; order Passeriformes; family Callaeidae; genus Callaeas; species Callaeas wilsoni. The sequence continues at coordinate 3,897 of VWPU01004562.1, forward strand.
GCTCTTGTTTTTGCTGTATTTGTATGACTCTGGGAGCTCAGCTTGAGGAAGGAAGCTACACTGAGGGGGAAACCTGGGATTAAAGCTTTCAGTGCTGGCTGGAGCTGATTCTAGATGAAGATTTTCTGATAAATTGATTTTTTTTCCCCCCCAGAACAAGCAGATTGACTATGGTTATTGCTGGAAAACACACCAGTTTCAGGAGAAAAGCTTCTTGACATGAAGATCCCAGGGTCAGGTCCACATTCTTTGGGGTCTTGAAACACCATGAAAGGTTTAGGATTGAGAAATACTGTTAAAGTCATGGCAGAGAAATACCCCTCTCTAAATACAGCTGTTTCCCTCTTCAAGCCCAGCCTGAACTTCATACCAGTACATATGGCTTGAGGAATGGGCTAAATGAAAGAGAAAGGAGTGAAAAGGCAAGATATGAAACAAACACTTTGAATATTTCTCCTGTGGAAAAAATTATTGAGAGCTTTAAGCTTTTGGATGTTTAAACTCTATCCAGCACCAGTCTGATGGTCTGCATGGCTGACTTAGAAAAGGAAAAAAGTTATACTTGGAAAAATAGATAATCCCAGTCAGTAAATTTTTCCCCAAAAGCTGGGAAAAAAGACACTACAGTGCCAAGATCCTTATGTGTTGCCCAACACCCAAATTTTCATGGTGATCAGATGCCCTGGGGGTGATTTCACCTGGGGCAAGGCAGCCCATTTCTGCCTTCTCTTTCCTGCCTGGTTTTGACTTGTGCTGGGGGCTGATGAGGTTCCTTGTTTAGCTCAAGTACACAGGAGCTCACCAAAGATTGTGACATCTTTATTCATCTGGGTCTCACTGCATTCTCAGAGTAACCCTCTCCTCAGGATGGGGTCTTTAGGAGGCCAAAATATTACAGGGCTGGAGATTGCTTTTGGCATTTCAGTACGCTGGGGTTGCCTTTTGAGTGAACCCAGCATCGCTGCAGAAGAGTGCAGGGAAACGTGAAACAGCTGGGAGCCAGGGTTATGAAAAGATAAAAGCTGTTAAAAATGTCAGATTGCCTGCCTGGTGCTGGTGGCCACAGGCAGCAGAGCACAGAGGAGAGGATGGAGAGGTAGGGATGGGGAGGCTCACATGGGTTGTTTCCCTCCCTCGGTGCAAGGTGGGTTTGTGTGATGGACACACACCATGTGGGGGAAATTCTCCTCTCAGTATGAAATGATTGTCTATTTGTTCTGCTTGTGGAGCTGCCATTAATGCCAGTGGGACTCGTGGAAAGAGTTCTGAACGGGAAGCCAAGAGCAACTGTGATTCAGAGATGAGCAATTTGCCCCATAATGTGCAGGCAGTTTTATGAGCTGTTTATTCAACTTGCTCTATGCTGAAATTGAAACTCCTCAAAAATGGTCCATTTGTACGGTCACCTGCTCCCGCTGTATCACACAAACACCACTGCTTTGGTTTCTTATTGCACACCTTCTGGGATGTCAGGGATACAGGACTGCAAAGGGCTTATGTAAAAAGTCCAGACCACTGAGATCAGAATAAATGAAATACTCATTCACAGACCATAATTCTCTTCTCCCAACCATTTAATTTCTATAATTTCAAAGGAATTTCAGAGTTCAGCAGTAGCTATTTCAAAAAAATTTCTATTTTGATGATCATATATCCAGAACAGGATCATAATATAAAATATGTGGTGGCAAGTGCCTGTGATTTGTCTCATGATAGGGAAGAAAGGGATATCAAACAGGTTAACACCCTCTCCCATGGTATTAACTTCATAGTAAATAATGGGTAATTGCCAATGATATCAGGTGTTTATGTATGATTTCGTGCCAGATTTAATGTCTTTTCAAGTATTAACACACAGGAAGTGCAGATTTTGTCCTTTTTTTTCTTAGAGATAAATTCACAAAATAATATACATGCAAGTTGAGACAAGCAACTAAAAGTTGGTCTTACAATGATCTTAGAATCATTAAGGTTGGAAAAGACCTCTAACATCATCGAGTCCAACCATTAACCTACCACTGATGATGGTTACTGTCAATTGTTTTACAGTTATTAGCATGAAGAAAAAGAAAAAAATTTCTGAAGCTGATGAGATGGAGAAAAATGTTGGAGTAGTGGGGTTGGATTACATGTCAAAAGAGAAGCAAAACAGAAAGATAACTGGTGATACCTCATCACCAATATGTGGGATAAATAGAGGGATTTTGCCAGATCTTCATGCACAGAATGCATAGAATATACAGCTCTAGACTCAGGCAGTTGCATCACATTGGTAATCAGGAAAGGAGAGGAGAGAAGGTGTTTGGAATGGTTCCTGACTGGAGGATAAATGTGCCAAGGTATTATTACATGATATTTAATGTATTTATTTTTGTTGCAGTGATGCAAATGGAGAATTTTCATTTCAAATGAATGAGGCTGGTGGAATTTGTGGTGGCTGTTGAGTGGCCTTGATGTCACAGGCTCTGAGGGCACCTGGATTCAATCCGGTTCCTGTTCTGTGCCACTGGCTGAAAAGACCTGTCTCTCCTATGTCACCACTTATTTCCAGAGTGTCACAGGCATGCAAAGCCCTGTGAGGGTCTGGCTCTCTCTCTCTCTCTCGCTGTCTCTCCGGTCCAAAGAACATCCTAATTCCGACACAGAGCAGAAAGGAGACTTGTTTTATCTATAGCTGTGTTTTCAAATGCCCTGTCGAGTGGGGCTGACACTGTTGGGTTTAGAAAGCTTGGTAGAGGCTTGCCAGAACATGGGGTTTAGGTTAATGCAGCCGCTTGGAAGAATTCTCCCTTTGAACTATATACTGGGGTTTTATTAACTTGGAAAACCACCTTAAATAACTAAGCACCTCTGTGATCCACTGTAGCCCTTTAACTGTATAAAGGCTGCTTCTTAGTTATTTTTATCTCTAATTCCAACATCTATAGTTAAAACTTAGTAAGGGCATGAACTAACCTATTTCAAGTATTTCTGCTCTTCTAGACAGCAAAATTTCCTGGTTTTAGGAAATATACCTCTTGTTGTAGATGTCTTTTACTTAATTTATTTAACATGGAGAAGTGCAGGTGGGGATTACATACACCTGTCTACACACAAGTACAGAAATGCTTAAATTTTGCCCTATCTCAGTAAATGGCTTTCCCTGAAGACTTAATGTTCCTCTGATTTCTCTGTTTTAAAAGTTTTGAATTTGTTAAAATAACTGCTAATTTGAATGCGCAATTCTCCGGTTGTACTCTCTCTGAAACCTAATGAAAGACTGTGCAATTAGCAAGGCTCTTTCCCAGTAATAAGTTCATTTTCTCTTCTTGCAGCAATATTGAAGAAAAAGTCAGTTATGTGATACCACGGTGCAAAGCTCGTGCAGAACATTGTTAACACCAGTATGGAAGATATGAAGTCTCATATTTTAAATCCACATTTGCTCGTTGCCTGTATGTGGGAACATCTGCTGACTCCAGGAGGTGCTTTTTTTTCTGGGGGAAATCACCTGGTTTGCAAGTGTAACAATTTCAGTGAACTAGTAATCTGATTATCATGGAGCAACTTGGTTCACACAATTTCAAAGCAATCTCATTAAAGTCCTGCACGTACTATGCTTTCAATGTGCATTGGAGGACTCATAGAACAGCATGAAAAGATTTTTTTTCCCTAAAAGGATCCTTTCAGAACCAGAAACATGAGGATTATGAAATCCTTTAGAATCAAAATTTTTCCTTTCCCCAGATTCAGAGCTTTTAGTGTTTTCTGCAACACCTGTCTATATTGGATGGAAATACATTTACAACTTAGAAAAGTAGAGCAAGGCACTAGCAGATAACTGTCCTTAATTCCATAATTAAATATATCCAGTCCTGGCCACAAGGGTACTATGAAAATACCCAAATAGCTAAAATACCTGATTTTAGCGGTGGAAAAAGCTCTTTATTAAACCCGAAGAATTCATTCAAGTCTTGATCATGGTGGGACCTTCAAGGGTGAGCTAACCTCTCCAAGGTGGAAGGAGGTTGCCTCCCTGAAGATTCCTTGACTCAGCAACCCATCCACACACCTTGTATACCCACTTTCTCAGCCCACTGAATGCAGTGATGAAAACTTGGTGTTATTTGACCTTTTCATCTGATTAAAATGCTTGGTGCTGGGATTAACCGCGTTTGGACACCACCGTGGCATTTTGAATTCAGGATGACTATATAATATCAATTAAAATGACAGTGACAGGGCTTTTCTTGTACAACTCTTTAATACAAGCTGTAAGACACAGAGGGGCTTGGTGGTTTCTTTGTGGCTCGTTTCTTTCCTACTCTCTGTATTTTCAACTAAGGGGACACGGTCCCCTGCCAGTAGATGCAGGCTATTTAAATGCTCCATTGGAGAGGGATTAAAGTTTATGCAAGGTCACTGGGGATGTGATAATTATAATCACAGGTTTTTGGCTCCACAATGACAGCCATTTGTTATTTTCGCTCGAGTAATTCCTGCAGCTTGGAGCTGTTGACAAGCGTGCACTGATTTACTGGCCCCCCCAGGTCCCAAGGCAGTGTCCGCTCTGAAGTCTGACACCTCTGCCTGGCTCCTGCTGCTTTCAGTATCTTTTCTGCTGCGAGCTGCAATACCGACTGAAAATTGGAGAAAAATATTGTGTTAGTTTATAATGGGATCAGAGAGAGAGAGAGTCATAGGGTTGCTGAGTTTGTTACTACTCTGCAGCTTCCCCACTCTCCTTCCAGGGCTGAGCATTTGTTTCTGTGTTGTGAGGGGATTAATAAACTACTGATGTGATTTACAGTGTGAGACCATTGGAGTATTTTTGTGGTGGAGAGGCCTTGAGAGCTTGGATGCAAAGATCAAGAGAAAAAAAAATCCATTCTTTTGAGCAGCAGACCTCCCTTCTGTCTCTTCAGCCTCCTCGTCTCTCTTTCCCTTTCTTTTTGATTTATGTTGCCTTATTTTGTTTGTTTTTGCAATCAGAGGTAAGAGCATTTTAATATATATTAAATGGTGATAAATTGAGAATAGCTGATGGGTTAGGGCCGATATGACATTTGTCTTTATGGGTGGGGAGATTGATAACTCATGAGTGGCATGAAAAAATCAAGCAAAATCACTTAATAGGGAATCTATTTTTTGAAAGAACATTTTTCTTTTGTGCAGGCACAAGACTGCCATGATAGCTCTTTATATTTTGTTTATTCAGCTTATCTGTGCCTTCCCCAGGCCTCCAATTTTCTCACTCCTTTCCCTCTCTAAAACATCCCCACATTCCCAATTTACATTTCATGTGTTTAATACATGACCTTTCTATCTCCCCTGCTGAACCTTCAGCACCAATCGGTTCCTTGTCTACAGCTCAAACTCCCCTTTGCTCTTCATGAATATATTTCAAAGTCTTCTACATCTGGTCCACCATCTGTGCTCTCACTTCTAAGCACAAACCAGGTAGGTCCAGGACACTTCCAGATGTCCCCAGAAGAAACGATGGTAGGGGAGCAACTGGGAACTCAGCTGAATGCCAGACAAGTATACAGATGTTAGAATTTTCACAAGATGCCTGAGAGCTTTGTCTAACAAGCTGTCCATGCCAAGGCCTGGAAGTTTCCTCCAGCCTAGCACTGTAGCCCTCTTTCTTCCCACCCTAATGAGCTGATTTTGGATTTGTGTCTGTTTTTTCCTTGACACTATTCATCCTCAGACTTTTTGTTTCTGCCTCTTTCTCAGTACCTGGCCATCTAAAGCTTTTTATAAGATCTCACCCACTTATCTGCAGGGATTCTTGGTACTGGTGGCTGGTACAAAATATTCCTTTCTCATCAGCCACCTCAAATTTCCCAAAGCTACCTTGCTTTCATTTGCTCAGAATGACATTATCCCAGGGAACTAGGCAAGGAGGAAAGTCTGTCTGTCCCTGAATAACCAGTGCCCTAGCTCCCAGTCTCAGCATTACTCCCAGCTCAAATGGCTTGCCAGCTTTCTGCTTGGTTTCCATTCAGTGCTCCTCCTCGAAGCAGCAAATAACTTCTCTGTTTCTGATGTGAGAAAATAATTCTTCTTTTCCAGCCAGTTGTACCTCTGGAGAGGTTCTGGCATCACTATTAAGTGCTATATTCCTCTGGACTCTGTCCTTACTCCAAAGTGATGTCCTTTTCAATCTCTGATGATGAATTTAAGACAGCTTGCTCACTTTTCAAACCTCCCTCTCTTGACATCCACTCAGTTTCTTCTTTTGCCTCTTCTTTCTAGTATGTCTTGGAGTAACAGGCATCCAGGGAAGTGATGGAGTCACCATCCCTGGAGGTATTTAAAGGACACATATCTGTTGGGCTTAGGGACATGGTTAAGTGGTGGCCTTGGCAGTGCTGGGTTAATGGTTGGACCTGATGATCTCAAATGTGTTTTCCAACCTTAATTATTCTATGAGTATGGACTATGTATGCTCAACCGAATTCTTCATAATCTTTATTCCTTTAACCCTCTGCTCTTTGTCTGTCTACCAGCCTTGACTGTTTCTGCTTAATGTTGCACTATAGTTTCCAAAATTTGATTCCTATACACATGGATTTTCATGGTTTCCAAAATTTGATTCCTGTACACGTGGATTTTCCTCTTCTGGATATGTTTTCTCAATAAGGGTGTGTTACCCCTACATTTTGTATCTCAGGCTGTGAGTCTGCTCTCAAGGTGAAAATCATTTAATTTACCCTTGAAGTTTAATTTAACATTTTTCTCCCATCTCTGCTTTCACCTCCAGAGCAACAGTAACAATTTTACTTATTTAAATTCTGCTTCAGCAAAGATCCTTATTTGTATTATTTCTTTCTGAGCTATTGTAATCTTCTGTGTTTATCTCTGCCTGCAAACCTGGCCCCATTTCACTGTGAGCTAATTGAAAGCACTTGCAAACTTAAGGAAAGTTCAGGAGAAAGGAAGGTTGGCTGTCTCCTTTTTCTTCCAGCAAAAATGAGTGAATTCCTTGTTATCATGTAGAGGTTTCTTTGCAAGTGGCATCAGCAGAACCCACCTGTGAGGCACATTAGATCTGAGGCCATGTAGGAAGTCACTGGTCTTCTGTGGGTCTGTTTTTGCGATAAAATAAAACCTGAACTTTTAGGAATTTAAATCAAGAAACTCTTCTTAAAAAGTGGAAATTTATCACTTAAGCAAAGTATTTATCACTTAAGCAGAACTGTCTTCTCCAGTGCTACATTACTATGCATAGAGGTTAATGTTGAGGAACAAGGACCTGCCATAGCTGTGCAAAAGAACTATATTAAGAACATTATAATGGTGAAATGAATCTTTATGTATTCTAAGACAGTTAAAAACATCTGTGAATTAATGAGTACCTGTGAATTAGTAGCGTTTTCGTCTGGGTAAAAAGAGCCACAAAGAAGTGGTTTAATGGTACCAGCACTGGTGTTTGTATTGCACAGTTCCTCGCCAGGCTGTTCCTGGGCTGCAGACTGAAATGCTCTCAGGAGCTGCCTTGGCTGCCTTTGCTTGCTCTGATGCAGGGGCAGAGCTGAAATCAGGAGGCACAGGATGCCCATCACCACCATCAAGAAAACAGACATGTCACAGAAATGTTCCAGCTCACAAAAACCTTCCCTTTGGAGATGAGTGCTCGGTGGGGAAGTGGGACAGTAGCCTGAGCTGTCTTGCAAGTGAGAGGCTGAAAGGGGGCCTGCATCTCAACCCTGAAAGCCAAAGGGTAAGAGCTGACGGATAGGGATGGTCAGGGGATAGGTGTCAGGAAATCACTGTGGTAGGTGAGAGGGGAGAATGGGAGAAGGAAATGCAGGAGCAAGTGCTTTGAAAACGTGCGTGTCTGCGTGTCCCATCCATATGGGATTCAGCTTTCAGCATGTAGCACATATGGGATGATATGTCTTGTATGAGTTATGCAACTTGCTTTTAAACCTGTATTTGGTGAGCTAAAAATGTCACAGCAAAAAAAACCCCTCAACTTATTTTTGCAGCATTGTGGACCATTTTAAAATCTCATGATTTTGGGGCTGACTTGTTTGACTTGTGGTGCAAGGAAAGGAGAAAGTTCTGCTGCTTGTACATGTCAGACATACTGGTCAAGCTATTTCCCAAATAGCCCTAAAATTCAGAACAAATTGGAAAAATGCAATGTGCTCTGTGTACCATGTGTTCTCCTGCATTTGGAAGAAGGACTTTATTGAGCACTGAATTATGCAAGAATTCAACCAACTCTTTATTGCACCAGAAAGTGGTAGCAGTGCAAGAGTCACCTTTTCCTGCCTTGTGGATGTTCTTTTGCTGCTTTTAAGGCATTTAATTTTTAGAAGGCAAATGTTCAAAGAAAGCAGATTTGTGGCAGCATCAGCATGAGGTGACTTGGGATTAGCCAGTGGAGATGGATGAAAGAACAGGTTAGAGGTGAGCTCCTCTGTAAGACCCTGGGGGATGAATTAGGTAAATAACTTGTGAGTTCCACAGGTATGTAAATGTCATTTAGGCAAATTCTCCTTGTGCACAAGTGGTCAGGGAGTGTACAGTAGTAATTGCTAGCCTGTCTCTCAAACATCCAACGTACAATTACCTACATGAATCAAATATTTGTGGGAAAGATCTCAGTTTAGACTCTCAAAGAGAGCTGTATTCCAGGATTTTAATAGTAACATTATATGCAGGACAAATGAGGGTCAGATCATCAGAGGTAAGTGCTGAGCCACACTTTAGCTGTACCATGGACCAAGAGGAACGTGATTCCACTTTCCGGTACATAAAAAGCTGTTATCAAGAGCACTGTGATCGATTTCTTTGTTGAACCTCATGCTCAGCAAGAATTGATTAGGAAGTAATAGACTTAAATGAACTGAAGAAAATTTAAGATTTGCTTTAGAAAGAACTTTCTAACTTTAAGGACTGGTAACAATGCAACAGCTGAGTTATTGAATCCCCATATCTGCAGGCTTTCACTTTCTTAGAGTGAGAAGTGATGGGATACCTGTTCCTGGATTGGAACAGATAAAAGGATTAGATTATTTTTTTTTCTTTGCTTTGTTTTATTCCTGCAATCATGATCTAAATTTAAAAATAGTATTCAGTACCTTTCTCACCTCCTAGCCTTCCATGCACGAAGTTCTCTACTTTTTGTTCCCCAACTGTCACCCTTTTTAAGCTTTACACAGGTTCTTCGCCCTTCTCCACCATTTTTGTAGGTCTGGTTATGGGAAAATGCTGTTTGGTCCAATTCGACTTCATTCCCCAGTGCAGCTGTGCTGGCAAAGTAAGCCTTCCACCAGCTCCCTAGTCCTGAGTGATACGGTGTAGATGAACGGTGCTATATAAATGTAAATTTCAATTCATTCCCTTCATTCATTCAACAAGCTATCAACACAACCTTGTCATTTCAATTTTTCACACTTTTTTGTGGGAGTCCTCTGTCTTGGTGAAGTCTCATTTCCTCAGCTCAGTGCCAAAGGTGACCAGGCTGTATTAGAATTTACAGTCACTTTCTTTTTTAAGTGGTCAGATATAATGAGAAGCAGGAGGAAGCCAGTTACAGTCTTTTCCAACCTTTCCCTTGGATTCCTTAACTAGGTCCCAGCTGAACAGGTAGTGCTGCCACCTCCACCACTGGCCAGGTACAAATATGTGCCCTGTTAGCTGTATTTTTCAAGCTTGGTAAGCGATGTACTTTAACACCGTTCAGTGTAAATACTCAAAAAAAATTTACATAGGAAATACTAAGAATTAAAACCACACGTGGTGAGGAGGGAAATGCATTACAGAAGAATTAACTTTCACACAACCACTCCTTTCCCATTACTGCCAGAAACAAAAGATACTTCTGTTTTTGCTGTTCTGCCCAGGACTTTTACTCCCACAGATTGTTTGAATATAGATTTTGCAAGTGAAAGTGTCCTTGTATGTACTTACATAGATTCTTACTAAGAGTTACCTGCTCTTACATCAGCAGCAGCTTCCCAAATAGTTAATATTAATGCATTCAAGAAGAAAAGGATGAAAAAGGTCCTTCTGCACCCACCCATTGTATTCCGGCCATTTTGTATTTCTACATTTTTTTCTAAGTGCAAAAGAGCCCTCTGGCAGTTAAAATGTCATTTTCACAGATATGACTGGCCAATATTAAATCAATTTTACAATGTTTTTTGAGTCTTTTTGCCCTATCTGGCCTGTTTGCACCTTGTCTCTTGACATCCTTCCAAACACTTTAAGCTACCCCACTAAATGTGGTTTCACACCAAATGGAGTTTACCCATTTGTCTTTACAAAGGACAACCATAACATCATAACATAACATAGTACGCATGTGGATTGGTCAATTTGCAGCCCTTTGTGGAAGCTCCACAATTTTATCCAAGATTTTTATGTTATTACCCCAAGAATCCATGGGGAGGGTCCAAATGTGGAGTTAGAATACTTGATTTTGATCTGCTTTAGCACAGCGTCTGCTTTTTAGAATAGAATTTCTCTACCATCTCCTAGAGACACTTCTCCAATGTCTTACATCTGAGCCTTACAGCGTTGAAAATTATCTTCTTATTTATCTTAACCTCTCATGCAATCTCCCTTTCTGTCTCTGCCTCTTGTATTAATTTTTTTCTTTACACTCTCTTAACTTCCTTCTGCAATCTTTCTAGTCCTCCTCTCTATCTAATGTTTTATAGCTTGCATATGCCTCTTTCTTAACCTTAATTACTTTTTGCACTTCCTACTCCTAGTGTATTTATTGCTTGATAGCACACATAAGCCTTGGCATATATTAATTTGTCTTTGAATGTTTCTCATTTGCCTTTGGTTCATTTGGCAGCAGTTCTGTACCTCAGCTATAAGGCTGTGGGTCCAAGATTCACCCCAATATTAGGAGTGTTTCTTGGGGGTTCATCCTGCAGTGGATTTACAGCACTTTGGGATACCATACAGGTGATTTCAGGCAGTACCATCCACAGGCATTTCTTCTGCACAACTCTGCTGCTTGCCAAATTACCCAGGTAGATAAAAGTTAAATATTCTACTGCAATTTATGGAAAGAGTAGGAAAACTCATTGTCTTGATTAGTACTTTGTAAAGAAATGTTTCCAAGACCATCACTGTATATGTGAGTTATTGGTGATTTTCACTATTAGAACCCTATGGGATTTAATCAAGACAATTAAACAGTTTGATAGTTGTTTCATATGCAGGGGTGTTGCAAAGAAATTAGCAATTTGTTGAACTCTGCTTAAAAGACACCTACATAGGGGTAAGAGCCTTATATGTTAATATTTTGGACTAGCTACCCCTCCTGGTGTTTATTAAAAATAAGCCTTGATTCAAATAACAGTGTAGGTATTAGACTCATCGTATTTTTATTTGCTAATACAACAGATTGACGCTCTGTCTTCTCAAAGCACCTTTAAATTCATAACTCTCTCTATGAAAATTTTCAGACTTATCTGAGTTTAGAGCTACCTCAATGGTTTTACATCAGTGCAGTCAGAACCATGAGCAGTTTTACTTCACACTGGTTTGTAATAATAGACAAGATGGAGGACCTGAAATGGTCTCATTCTCTGTGGTTTTTGTTATTTATAGCCGTATCTGACCTACTAGGCTTTTTTTTCCCCCTCTCTTATGGCAGCAAGTAATATTGATAAGTTCTATGCTCTAATGATGAAGTTGGTTTATAATAATATTATGATCTTTTTTCTTAAAAAAAAGATTACTGTCCTTTGGGTTCTTTTCTGAAGAATTCATTTTTGTGCAATTCATTGTCACATTTGCACGCTAACCTCTACCTCTGGTTGGAAAGGGTGTTACTGGAGAAAGGCTGCATTACAGAAAATTGCACCATAAAATAGCCATCCATATCCTGGTCAGATCCATGTCTGACAAAATGGTATGTAATGTTCATGGCAGGTGGATGTTAACTAAGATTTGCTACGCAGTTTTGGGTATGTCTGCTCTGGATTTTATACTGACTTCTGCGGGAGAAGAAACATGGATTTAAAGTCACAAAATTAGCAGATAGAGAAGGTCAATTGCTACTCCTTGTTATGCTGCTGCTGTTCACTATCCTTGTAGAAAGCCACAGGAAGTCTGATGAATATATTTTTAATTATGTTTTGTTATAGTAAATGACACCAAAACTGCCTCTGATGATGTTACCCATCAATTTAGTGGAAGATTACTCACGGAAACAAAAATAAAAACTGAGTTGGAAATCTACGGCTGATTTATAAATTGTCTGCTAAAGGCAATTTGCTCTCTTTGTCTGCTGCATTTACCCAATTGCTGCTGAAACTAATTGCTCTTTTCTGGGCATCCTTTAAAAAAAAAAAAAGCCAATGCCACAAAGCAAAATAAACAAAAATGTGTGCCAACGTGAAACAGCAAATTGTAATCAGAGCTCCCTGCTAATTATCGGCTGCTTATCGGAGAATCGTGTCCAACACACAAATGTAATTGCAAATGACAACAGGAACACGGCTATGACAAGCACAAGGTGGAACATTTTCAAGCACATAGAGAGCTCTGGCAGTGTCAAGGTCTTTTTCAGGTCAGATCCCCAGCAGCTGATCTAGTTCTGTGCTGAGGGTGATTCAAAGGTTAAGTCTTATACCAAAGGGCTGTTCTGGTCAGACACATAATTGGAATAACAAAGTCAATATATGTTGCTGGTTGTGGGACACAATCTTCATTTGATCTCTCACACGGCAGATTAATTAAGTGTTATCAATTAATGGCCTGGTAAAAGTGAACACCCTGTTAGTCAGTTTTCCAAGTAGTGTCAAGTGTATGCAAGCCCTGGGGGGAAGAAGAGGGCGGGGGGAATCACCCCTGAACAGTGCCACTGCTTTCCAAGAGCTGAGGAACAAAAATAACAGGAATATAGATTGCAAATGTAAAACTAAATAATTATAGATGTTTTCCATTGGTTCTCTTTCTCCAGTGACTCTGAGCTTTGAGTGGAACTGTGTTTGATTCAATCAGGCTCTCACCAAATCCTTTTGTGAGAAATACATCATGCTACGCCAGTACATATCAAACTGCAGCAAGCAACATGAGGGGCTGGGTGATGTGACACCTTTGAGCACCGAGGGACGGTACCTGGAGGAACAATATGATGGCCTTGTTGTGACTGCTCAGGTGAGCAAGTGCTCATTGATGTCAGTAATTGATGGTGCCAATCCATAGGTTTGCTGTGTCTAGGGTGCCCACCAGAGAGAGGCAGCAAATGTGTTTCTAAACTCAGTGTAAAGAACAGCTCTTTGTGTGGTGTTTGTTTGGGGTTTTTTAACCTATCTAATAAATTTTGCATTTCTAAGATTTTAGGAATTGATTTGCAAAAATAGAACTAAATAACTCAAGTGCATGAAAGCATCTAATCTGAACTGCATTTATTGGAGAAGTGTTTTGGGCATAAAGCAATGAATCTTCAGCCTACCACTATTTGCAACAACAAATAGAGCTGAAATTTAAGCAGTCTTTACTGCTCTTCCTTATGAAAACCTGTTCAATTTTGCAAGTGCAGCCCCAGAACTTGCTCAAGTGTGAACAGGCATTCCCATTGCCTGCAAATACAAAATGGAGAGATACATTACTTAGAGAGAGTTTGTCTAAAAGGTGTTTGTTAAATGTTAGCAATGGCTCTTAATGTAAATTTTCCCAATAGCAGTAATGCCTTTCAGCAGTTTGGTTTCTTTTAGTTCCTGTAACATCAACAAAAAGAAGATAGAGTTTGTCTCTGTGTGTTTCAAGTACTGGTGCTGTTAGAGATGTCTGAGCGGCTGCACAAATAGATGGACTTAGAATGAAGCTCTTTCTCCTGAGAGGTGAAACACAGATGCCATTTTGTTTCAAGGTAGTGTCACATGTTGTACAGTGATGTTCCAGTTACAGGTATCCTACGTTTAGTGCAAATTTATTTGGGGAGAGGAAAAACCAGACTCCAGCTCAGACCAGAGGGAACCATACGTGACATGGACTCTGCAGAGTACTGGGCAGAAGAATGGTGACACTTCTGGGTTTGTTTTTTTTTCTCTTTTCAGTAATTGCATTTGTTGTTGGAGTTTTTTTGACCAATGAGTGGATATAATTGTAGCCCAAAAGAGGTTCTAGTTGTCAGATGATAAAAAGAATGTAATATCTAACTGTTCTTACCACATTTTTCAGCAGCCTATTTATCTATCCTTTTCCTTCCTCTGAACGTTACCTGCTTCTCTCTCATTAAATTGTGTTGTTTTCTCTGCATCCTCATGGGTTTGAACTTTGCCTGCCCTGGTTCCTGATTTTGCAGATCTTCCAAGATTTTGTGATTCCCCCAAAAGCCCCACGTTGGATGTCTTTCCAGAGTTTCTGGAGGTCTGTATCTTGGATTGTGGGTGCTTAGCACATTTTGTAGGATCTGGCTATTAGGACCTGCTCAGCTGAAAGGATTACATGAAGCCTTTACTGCGCACTCCAAAGAGAACAAGAAGTTTGAAACATTCCCTGCATCCAAAGAACTGAGACCCAATGACCCATGGCAGGCCTGGTACAGAGGTCCATGGTCCTCCATGGGCAAAGAGAAATCTTTGGGTCTACCAAGCCAGCATGGTTAGCACATGCTAAACTATCCAAGTTGAGGGTCTGGGTTCCCTGATGGCCTGAAGCAGAACTTGTCCTCCCACCACAGAGTGGCTGCTCTAAGTGATTGATGGCCAAGCAATGGTAGGAGAATGGTTTCATCACAACTTTTCTCTGTAAGATAATTCAACTCTTGCTAAATTGCTTACCTTTTCAGACTCTCTATAACCATTTTGGTCACTGAGTAATGTACATGCTTCACCATCATTTTCATGATATTTCTTGATAGAACAATTTGTAATGAAATCACTTCTAAAAATGCACTTCCAAGTTGCAACTCTATTTTTATGGCAGAATAATCTTCCTCAGTTTTGTCTCCATGATTAAGCATCTCAGTTTATTTCATGTATTTTTTTTCATTCTTTTGCTTTAACACAAGCAAAAGAAACAGTTCCCCAAACCTTCACTTTTCAAAAATATTTTGACATGTGATTTACTGAAGTTATCTGATGAATTTCAGAAGAAATATATGTCTTCTTGCCTTCCTATAATACTATGTGTAATAGCTCTGACTGTCCGTGTTTTTCCACGTTGATAAGATGAAGAATGTAGAATTTCTGCAGTCTCCATTTGTTATTTGGCACAAAAGGGATAATACCTTTTTCTGTAGCATTTGCCACTTGCCTTTTCTGCTTACAGCTTACTCCTTCTCCCTGTTGTTGACTTGTTTCATTGGCCACATCCACAAGGCAGAATCTGTCAGTACCCAGATAATGTTGTCACCTCTGCAAACATGTTTCCTACTGACATTTTAGTATTGATAGAGAGAATGGCTGGAGCACCAGTGCACACTTTCCTGCCACATTGCTGTCAGGTTGTCCAGGTTGGAATGAAAATCAGATGGGGACCATGTGGGTAGGGGTCTTCTGTTTGTTTTACAAAAAGGAGTAAATTGTGGGTGGATGCATTTCCAGTACTGGCAGAGCAAAGTCAGACTTGCAAGTGTGCAGATGGCTGAGGTAAGAAAATACTGAAGGTTGGTACCAGGCACATTTTTAGCAATTGCAGAGTCCTAAAAACACTGAAGTTTGCTGCTGCTGAGTCCCTGGAAAAAGCTTTGCAGTCAGTCAGCAAAACCAACAGGCAGCAGTACCAAAATCCTGTTGTTGGGCTGTCTGTGGGTTTTAAATTTATGGTATCACGGTGGGTTTTTTGCCAGGAACTTCCATATAGTAGGACAGGAAAATTTCTGCTAAGCTTCCCTCAACAACCTTGTCTGAGATCCTGAGCTCCAGCAGGAAAAATGCTCCATTGTCATATTTTCTGTACAGTTTGAGGGATGCTTTTTGAACCATAGGAAATAGTTGGTGCCTTTGAATGAAGCCCGTGACCCTTGCTGCAAGCAACTGCTGAGCGCAGAGTATGTCATTCCCCCTTCTCAAGACACTTCGTGGGTGGGGATGCTCCCTTAGCATCTGATGTGCTCCTTTGAAAGTGCTCCTTGAAAATGACACTGAACCTACAAATGGAGGAAAGCTTTTCCAGCAACACGAGACAGTAACACTGTTGTCCATGGCAAAAAATCACAAAAGGAGGTTTTATGTACTGTTTAAGCAGGAGATCCTTAACTTCCTTAGGATTCTAACTGTCACACCTTCTCTGTTTTCTACTCTGCCACATCACAGCATTTACTACAGATTTTTTTAGGAAAGTAAAACTCAGTCTTCTTATTTTTGCCTGAAACAAGTGGATTGGCAATGTGAGCAACAGAGAAGTTCATCTTTATGCCAACAGCACAAAGACCTCTCCGCCAGAGCAATGTAAACCTCTGAGTTATAAACATAGAACAAAAAGATGGTCAAAAAGAGAGATAAGGTCTTATGATGTGAAGCAACGTCTCCTATTTTCTGTTTATCTGAAAATTTTTTTGATTCCTTCAGCAAGGTCAGATCCCGCTGCCAAATTAGAAACAGCAGTTTTAATTCATTTTCTACCAAGAAAGCTGGATTTTTGATAGGAACTTAATTACTTTTGAAAGAAAGCTTTAAACATGCCACCCACAAGTTCTGAAAGCAAATGGTGAATATTTCTTTTTTTAAAAAATTTGCAGTGCCTAAAGGAATGTGTAACTGTACTCTGACCAAACCTGCCTTGGTTCAAAGAAGCTCTGCTACCTGCAGGCATTTATCTCAGTGGTGATAGCTGACTGCTTGTCTGAATATGTACAGCTACAGAGGAGACAGGTTCTGGAGAGTAATTGTTCCCCCTAATGAACATACTTGTGCTGCAAAAATTTCTACAATTTTAATAGAAAAGCAACCCAACATCTCACATTCCTATTTATTCTTAGAAATGCCTTCTGTACTAAGGGTTTCACTGATGTCTTTGCTGCTCTTCTTGCAATAAGATGCTGTTTCATCCAAGAAATGCTGGGAGAATCCCTGCCCTCTGTTAACCACTCACAGCTGTGCTTTGGCAGAATGAGGAGGCTGCATGACTCAATAGCCACTTTACATCTTGTTATTCACATCTTGTTATTCTTCATGTAATGATGTAAGATGTCCCTTGTCTCCAATTTTGGTATGAAAACCTGAATTTAAGCTTAACAACAGTTTTTTTACTGGAATGAAACTACTGTACCATTAAGAAGGAAGATTTCTCTAGTATCCTTAAAATGACACTGGAAGTGCACAGCTGCAGTGTTTCTGTGCTGTTGAAGTGCTCTAAATGTAGACAGAACCTGAAGTTACTCCCCAAGTAGATTTGCTTAAACTCTTGCAAATTCCTTTGTGCAAACTGCTACACAAATGTAAACCTTGCATATATTGTTTCAGCTTAAATGGATTCCTTTCTGAATTAAGCCAAATTGAAATAAGCTGGGTTCACATTGATTTAATATTGTCCACGTGGGTTTGCAGTGATGTGACTAAATTGATTTAAGAACCTTCCTTCAGTTAAATGAATGCAACTTTTTGTACAGTAGGTTCTAAATGTCTTGAGATCTGGGGTTAAAATTCAGTTTTCCATTGTGTGTTCAAAGAATCCCACTTGGCAGATCTTCTGAGTAAAAGGAAGAGTTTGCCCTCCAAAGGTCTGAAGTCTTACATCAATGCAAAATATCAGTGTCCTTTTACACCTTCATGTATTTTGTGTTCTGATTGATAGAGAAAGACAGTATTGTACAAGTAACTAGGAAAAAAAAAGAAAATTTAATCTTAGGGCTTTGGCTGTGGCACCTTTTAATTAATGGTCAAGTGACAATGACCAAACATAACAGAGAGAATGCATAACTTCAAGGTAAAATAGATGTGGTCAGACTAATGACACAAACTACCTCTTTAATTCTGTATTCTGAATACACACAAATCATTTAGATTTCTTATACTTTGTTGTACTGTAAGGGGAGATGCACCCAGTTTAATTGTTTCCCATTGATTTTTTTTAGCTTTTGTGAAATAGGCCTTGTTTGGCATAATGAAACTTTTGTTTTCTGCAGCTCTTCTACATTGTCTCTTTTAAAAAATTCACCATTTACTCCTCTGCATCGAGCAAAAATCTTTCCTTAAAAATGAGGAAAGCACAATACCCTCTATTTCTGAAATCATTAGAATTGACTTTTAGACAATCAATGTGTTAAATGATGTAATTATCCAATGGTCCTTTCCCCACTTAAACCAGTTTGAAAGTTAAAGGTTTGTTTTAGATCAATTCCAACCACTTTGTGTGCAAATTGCACAACTGCCTTTTCCTTAACGTATCTCACAAATCCAATAGTGGCATGTCCATGTAAAATGGTTCTCTGATGAGTAATTCTGAGTGGGAATATGAACTTGTCAGATGATGGAGAAAAGCTCTGACTCCTGAACATAACATTTTTAAGCCAGACCCAGGCGAGGCCAAAGTTACTGCCAATGATTCCATTGATTTAGGAGCTGAAAGTCTTCTTTTGTAGGTGTAGAACACAGAGCGTTTTTGGGATGGTCCTA
Source organism: Callaeas wilsoni (assembly GCA_013398955.1). NCBI lineage: Eukaryota > Metazoa > Chordata > Aves > Passeriformes > Callaeidae > Callaeas > Callaeas wilsoni. The sequence continues at coordinate 22,424 of VWPU01004562.1, forward strand.
GACTCCAGGGCACACTTTGTAGTGTAGATGCAGTGCCTGCATTCACACCAAGCCATGATGTGCTAAATGTCAGCCTCAGAGTCATCAGCCTTCTTGGCAAAAGGTCTCTTCAGGAAGTTGCTTGTGGCACAAGCCGGGATCCCCCAGGATTGGTGCTGTTTCAGGCATCCTCAGAGAAGCTGCTCGTGGCTGTCAGCTCTGGTACCAGACCCATGAGGCACCTGCAGCCATCTGGGGCAGCATCAGGAGGGCATGTGGGACTTCTGTCTGCATTTTGACTGGAGAAAGTGAACCCTTGCTGAGGGCTCTGGCTGTTCTCTTCTGCTGCAGCAGCTCAGGCCTGAGGTTCTAGGCTGCTGCCTTAGGGTGAATGCAAGAAACTGTGATGAAGGCCACCAAAATGACATTTTTGGCACCAGGTGAGTCCATAAAAAATGTGTCCAGGCCAGCTGTATCCCAGCCAGATGAATTTCCTTGCTGTAGCTCCCTGGGGAATGACAGAGAAGTGGCCCCTGGCTGGCTTCACCACCAGGTCTCTTCTCTTCTACCTCCCCACTGACGGCTCCTCTTTTTTGTTGCAATGTGAGCTCTTAGTGCAAAAATTGCCCTGGCTTGAGCAGGTTCCAGCCTGGTCTCGGGTGTCACTGTGCAAGTGACAACAGGACTGCTGTGTGGTGAAAGCCCACATTTCATGGTGGAGTCAAACGTGCAGTTTTTAGTGCAGCACAAAGCTTGATCTGAAAAGAGAATGTCCCCATCTTAACAGCTGAGACAATGCAGGGATCTGTGTGTGCCTCAAATTGCTTTATATGATGGGAAGCTGTCAGTTAATTAGACATTAAGGACTAGGTGTAAAAGAGGGAAAAATAATTTTGAGTTAAAAATATATGGTGCTCATTGTGTATGTTTTTATTTATTTGAAGTTAGCTGTTGAAAAATGAATTGTCAGTTATCTAGCATGTATCATTCACTGAGAGGAATAACATTCACACTGTGTTTGATGCATTGTAAAGCATATTCATAGAAGCAAATAATGTGGAAACAAAGATTTTCATGGCTTCACTAGCATAGACTAACAAAGGCCCAGGCCTGCATAATACCCTACCCTTGGCTTCACACAGTTGTGTATGATATTAGACCCCAACCTACCAGGCACATCTCATAGAGCTGTGTCTGAGCTCTTTGTTGTGCACTGAAAACTCACATCCTTTGCACATGTTACCTCAAGTGAAGTATGATGAGAATCTCAACTTTTGTATTCCTTCCTTAGTTTTATGTGGATGCTTACTGCATAATCCTAAAATTGCAATAATATCCTGTGCCTCTTTAATAGATATATTAATTATATTTCTTTCCCTTAATGGGCTGCTCACTTTATGGTTTGGGGACACAAAAGTAAATTTTAAAATCAATTATACAATTACATATGTAGCAATAACAGAGCACAGAGCTAATCGTCTTTGGGTCAGGACTATAACCTTCTCATAATGCGGGTTTCATTAGGGTAAGGTCTATTATTGCAAAGAATTACAGAAATAATGGGAGTGGGTGTATTCAGCAAGAAATAACAAATGAGGGTCTTTCCTAGATAAGAGAAGCTGTTTGCTGGCTGCAGTGTGATAGCAGGCCCCTATAGTGTATGTAAATTGATAGGGTCAACTTCCCTTGGTGTATGCAATGCACAGTGTACAAGAATTAATTTCCGTATCGTCCTGGAGAATGGCAGGAGGAGGGCTTCCAATTATCACTCATCATTGGATACAACCGAGCTGAACCACAGAGCCAAGAGTATGAAAAAGGCTGCAAGGAGACATATGAGATGGGCTAAACCCTCATAGTACAGCACACTTGAGGCATTATGTGCTTAATGCTTTCTGTTATCTCCAGGGTTTGTAACAGAAGTGATAGTTGCTTTTGCACATTGTCTTACGTGTGCCTTTGAACAATTGGCTTTCAAATATTATTTGCAAAAAAAAAAATTGCACGACTTGCAAATATTAACCATTCTAGTAAACACATGTGAGCTTAGTTTTACAACACCTGGTAAAATGAGCTTAAATGCTTAAACTCTGCCTTTGTTTCACAGTGGGAATATGATTTTTATGCCAGGTAAAGGACGTACTCTTCAAAAGCACATAAACATCAAAACCTTGAATATTTTTGTTCTAGGTGTGAGAAGCTGATGTTCATATATCTTTGAGGTTCTGCAAGCACACCATTAATGCAGCATTAATGATCTTACATGCCATAGATGCCCTGCAGCTTGCCCAGCTCCCGACCTACCAGCCCAGGTCCTGGCAACCATCAGAGAATGCAGCTTCCCTTCAAAACGAAGCATTTCCTTCTCCTGGTGCACCAGGATGGGAAGGCAAAGCCTCTCCCTTTTCCAGATAAGTAATGCCATTGCAAGGGGCAGGTGGAGAATGCAAAATCTCCCCTTCAGGGTTTATGCCATCCCCCAGCTACTTATGGTACCTGTGTGGGGTTAAGGTGCCACACTGGTGGTGTGACACGAGGGCTGCTTAGCCCAGTTTACAGCACGGAATCTGTGACAGTCAGAAATTTCAGAAACCTCAGCACAGGGGTTACGGGCTGTTGTAAAAATACCAGGAGTGTAAACAAGGATAAGTTTAATTAAATTTTAATAGGGCTTGCTATTAAGTTCCTCGCATTGCCTTTCTGTTGTCTTGATGGAATGTAACTGCCTAGTAATTACTTGTGGTTTTTGTTAATTCTGCCTCTGAGCAGCTTGTATGGCAAAAATCTGATTTCATATTTAAAGAATTAGTTTTTAAACAATGTGTCTGTGATTCTTAGGCAACTCTGAGTGGCTGAAAAGTGATCATTTGAAATAATGTTTCCAGGAGTGGATTCACTATCACCTCATAAAGCTATTATTATCTTTTATTGGTTAATTAATGAGAATAAAAGAGCTCATATGGCAGATTTTTTTGGCATTTCTGGCAATCTTCCCCTCACTCTGAAATGATCAAAGTGATGCTTTGGCCAAAAAGCCATAGCCCTCTCTACTGCATCACAATCCATCTGCTGAAAGTCAGTTCTCTTGTTTGATATCTGGTGCATTATAGCACCTTGGTGAATCAGCTGAAAGGATGCTCTTAATCTGGTGAAACAAGGTGTTCTCCCAATGTTGGAAACAACTGAAGTTTAAAAGATGCAACGTGAATAAATAGATATTTGAAAGCAAAGCAGCTTAAGGACTCAGAAATGTTAAGTTCAGCAAATAAAAATACCTTTCTGTAACAGAGCTTTATGCAGCACCATCTGCACAGGACACTGTCTATATTCCCATTCATAACATAGCTGTTATGATACATATAATTTCACTTCCTCACCAACATAGGTGTGTATTTTACACAATTGTGTTTTATTGCAACAGATTAAAAACATGACTCATGAAAAATTTTTTATTAAAGCCTAAATTTAACAAGAGTTAAACCAAGCAATATTTAAATATATACTTAATTTTGAATAAATTTCACTACTCCTTCATTTCAGTGAAATTATTCCCATGCTTAAAATTAAAAATGTACTTAGATGTCTGCTTGAACTTGGGCCTAAATTGTTAATTTTCCAATCAATTGATTTTCATTTTCAGTATTAGGCTGTAACAAACAGATTTTTTTCTCATTGAATGTGAAAAACTAAATAAAATTTAATGCTGTGATCCTAGTGGTTTGGAGCAGTAAGGTTCAGAGTTTTTCAAAAAGCAAAATTAAAGATACACACAAGATTTGCAGGTCTTTTCAACTGATAGCTATCTAAAAATCACTTACTAAACCCACCTTAGCTATAAATGCAGCAAAAATAGCTAAATACACTTGTTTAGAGAGCTTAGTATAACTTAATCCCAGCACCTTTTTATAGCGTCCCAAAACACTTTGCAACACGGAGTCAAGGTTTTCTTTTCTTAAGGTCTTATTATGGAGAAAGTTAATTTCACTTTGAAGTCGGAGGCCGTACCTCCCCGGCTGCATTACCAGCCCTCTGACAGCCCCATTCAGCTGGGCCCGCTGATATGTTGTAGAGATTTGAAAGTAAAGAATTGCAAGGAGTGCAATTTAATCCCAAAGTCATTACCTAAATGCTGAGATAGGATGGGGATTACCACCAATGTAAATGAGATATGAGACAGCCAATGGATTAGGGGACCCTTTCTTTAGGATGACTTCAGCAAATAGGCTAAGATAAGGAAATCTTTGTAATTACATGGAGCTACACTGGTCAATTCTGACTTTTAAATACCGAGGCGCTGGAGAAAAGGAGAAAAACCCTACATATGTTATTCTGTGCAATATTAAGTAATTCCTTTCTGATTCTACAGAATCAATAGAAGAACATCACGCCAAATGAAAAGATGAGGGCTGCCTACATGTCCTTTTGTGACTGGTATCGTTCCATCATTTTTGGTAATATCATTTCCAAATTAAATTTTATGGTCCATTACATACTAGCTCAAACACTTTTCTAATGGAATCTTAAATGGAACTGACTTGCTTTGCGTGGGGTTTGTCTCTCAGTTAAGATGTTATTTAGTTCTAATTATCAGATAATGAACTCAGGAAATTTAATTTTTAATATTTATATGTCAAAAGTCCATTGTACTTTGGTTAAAGGCTTTAAATTAAAAATTAACATGGACAGAATACTAATTGAATATTTTTCCTATCTATAAGAGTGAGAAATGAGTTACATAGTTCCCAGATTAGCTTGTTACATTGCAACTGTTTACTTAAAAACTTAATTTAATCTTCAGAAATAAATCACAAATAAGGAGATCAGGGAAAATGAGGCTGAGAAGCTTCAGGTATACAAGCTTAAAGTGCATGTCTTTATACGCATTGTCTCAATTTCATACCTTCAAGGTATCACTCAGATGCATATTCAAATGTCTGTGCATAAACACAGTTTCCAAGTCATAGTGGTTGTCTTTATGGGTGTTCTCTCCACACTTTCTTTCTTTGCTCACTTTGCTTTCAATAAAGAATATAAACCTGACTTTTCCAATATTCTTTGACATTTCAGAGCAAGCTGTATAAAATTACTGCAGAAATGAGAAAATTGCATTTCTTTGGACTTAAAAGCTTCAAGAAGTGTCTGTCCATTTTTATGTCTGTCCTCTCTGATCCCTCTGTTATGACTACCGAGTCACAATGTAACTGAGGAAAACTGGATTCAATTCTGTCTGCTCCTGCCTATTTGAGTGACCTGGAGCAAGTCTTGTAAGGTGTGGGAATAAGAAAGCTCTGTTTCCATATCTTGCTGTTGTAACAGATCCCGGTAACTGAGCTAAAGCCTCTGTAAATGATATATAACATGTATAGAAAGAGACCTTCTTTAGAACAGAGCCACAGCAGAGAGCACGCAGCCCATGCTGGATGGCAGAAAGCACAGAGACTGAAGGTGAATGTTGATCTTGCCCACATTAGTGTTTGTAGCCTTTTATTCTCTTCTCTAAAGAAAGACTAATCTGGAATTGACCTTCCCCTAAGTCTTCAATTTCTCTCCCAAGAAAGGGAACAGGGGAAACACACTCTAAAAATTGTCTTTGCTCTGCAACAGGTTTCTCAGGAAGTCTGTAGGGTATCCATCCTTGGAGACACTCAAAACTATCCCGGACAGGGCCCTGAACAAACCACTCAAACTTCAAAGCCAGCCCCACTTTGAGTAAGGGCTTGGACCAGGGGACTTCCACAGGTCTCTTTCCAGTTATTTTACAATTCAGTTATCTAGGTCCTGTAAGCTGTCTGACCTTTTAATGTGTGGGCTGTAGATCTGTATCAGGAAAGATCCTTTCTTAAAACTCACTTTCAAGAAAACTGGATGTGAAGAATGTTTTCCAGTGATATTTACCTGGATGTGTATCAGGTACTGTTAGTATGAGATGATATATGAGTGCAGATGATGTATTGCTTTACTTTAAAGAGACTGCAATCTATGTGTCAATCATGATTAAATTCCTATCTAACTTCTCTGTAGTCTTGATTTACCAAACCAGTCTTGCTAGCTTCTGTCAAAGAAAAAAACCCAAAACAAATAGTTCTTCTTCACTTCCTCCTCCTCTGACACTAAAAGCAGGAAGAATCTGCTCAGTCAGATTTTGCTGGCAGATACTCCACGTGTAAGTTTATGATTTCTCTGGACACTTGAGTTAGTTTCGATTCATGGCCCTGGAACTGAGACTGAAGGTTTTACCCACAAGAGCTTCGAAAATTAGTTGTTATTGGAAAAAATAGTTATGCAAAAAGGTGATTTTGACTGGCTGAATCTAGAGTTTATTTCCTAATGTGGTCTTGGATCACGCCAAACTTCAAGCCCCATTTATCATGTCAGACCTTCATCCACTTTGGCCCTTTAATGTTCTTTCTCAGACCCCACAGCCTGCATGATTCCCTCTCCCTCTTCTATTAATAAAAGCAAGATGCTCGAGAGCAGGCAAGCTGAAGAAATGACACCCTTGGGTTTGCATGAAGCTCCACACATACAAACATCCTGTGTCTCACGGGTGCTGAGCTGGGTTTTGTGAGAAGTACACAGTGCATTATGTGCTGGCAAGGAAGCACAACACCATTCAGTAGAGTAACCCTTATATTCCTGATGGAAAATCATGTTCAGGCTTATATACATACACTGCAATAAGCTGGGATCATAGTGGGGGTCAAATAGTATGATGTGTGCTGTCAAAAAAGCAGGGAGTCCATCTGTACGTGGTTGGGAGGAAGAGTCTGATGAGTCTCTCCCATTAGCAGAACAGGGTGCTCCACTGGTTACTGGGAAATCTGTTTTGGAGAATGTCTTTCCCAAAACATCAACTGCAGCAGGGAGGATGAAGGGATTCTAACTGATGCCTAAGCAGCAGAACGTGCCCCAGTAGGTCTGCCAACGTCTTAGCATAGCCTTGGCTCCACAAGGTCATGGCACATGCTTTCCCTTCCCACCAGCCTGTGGTAATCCTCTCAGAAACTTAGAATTTTCAAGGTATGCTGGGGTGGAAGGAGTTACTCATTTTAAATCAGTTGAGGGTATTAGCATTAGCTGCTGAAAAAAAGTGTAACAATGGGAGGAGCCATGAGGAAATAAATGTAGCATGTGTTGATTATGTTTAGTTGGCTTATACTCACTGCTCAGCAGCACATCACCCCAAATCAATTAGTACCAGAAGAATGGAGAAACATGGAAAAGGCACAGCCTATTATATCTGCTCTTAAAGGCTGCGGTCTGATTCCCTCTCATTCCTCCAGCAAGCAAATTTCTTACATCTAATTTCTTTCCAACGTAAATCAAGAAAATTTCTGGAGACATATGTTACCTACTGACAGATAGTTCATTGTTTTTTAAATTGACTGTATATGCATATATGGGCATGTGTGTTTCTAATGTAGCTTGTATAATAGAACTTTAACATTTATTTTTGCTTTTTAATTGAATAGTAAATTAATTTGATTAATAAAAATCCTCGGTAACTCCTGAATTAAATGCGAGCTAAGCATATAAATATAATATCTTTCAAACTGGTCATTTTGCAAAGCTTCTTCTAAATTTTCTTTTCCTTGTTTCCTTAGGGTTGTAGTGGTAAGACTAGAGTGGATATATGCTGGTATTAAATGTTTATTTCCCTTCTCAGTGGGTAGTTGAATCATTACCAGCAGAGATGTCTTATATTTTGTGGTATTTCTTAGTCTCTTTTAATATTATACTGCACTCTGAGCATGTCTAATATTACATGACTGAAATGATCAATCTGTAGGTAATGCCTGACAAATATCAGATACCTGAATTGAACAGTTTAGCCATGTCTGGCTTGGTTTTTTTCTGTCTTTAAAAAGCCCTGCTCCTTTTACTTCTGTGCTATTTTCCTTTTCCTTTAGTATGTCTTGACTCCTCAGCTCTTTACTGAACCTGAGAAAAGTTTCAAGATTCTGGAGTAGGACCCAGCTGGATTTTTTTTTGGTGACAGGTAAATAATAGACTTTCTTCTTCTCAAAAGCTTAGTCTGGGAGAAGTAATGAGAGAAAACAGCAATGAGACAGGAAACCCAAAATAAGAATAGGAAAATGAGGATTGATTGGGATATCAAGTTGAGACACATACATGGCATATGCTTTGATCTCTGTCTATGATAACACCTATGCAAAACCCTGTTTCTCTATGCACTCTTTTAATATAAAGCATTATTGATCCTTTGCACATCAGTCTTTTGATCTAGTATCTCTTAAAACTTCACCTCTCTGATTTGTGGTGTACACTGGAAAATCTGCCTTTCTGTGAGAGCCCTTCTGTGTGAAGCAATACACTCCAGTCCCTACAAGGCCAAGATATATGTTTTAACAAACCAACAGATGATCTTTCCATTTTTAAATGGTTTGAAAATGATTACCTTACTGTTCCTCCAGAAAAGGATGGGTCTTTCCCTGTCACGAGGTCACTTTGCAAGTTTTATTTGCTGGGTGCTGTTCTGTCCTTTCATGGCTTTTGGAGTGATAAATAGCTCATCAGTTCAAAAGCTAGTCTATATAAACAAGCTTATCTCTGCCCATAGTCTTTAATGAAAAATGAGTTGTGAGTATCATTGTTAATCATGGTAATTGTTAATGTTAAGAGGGCTGGTATTATGAGTTTTCCTATTAGGCTTTCAATTCGTTATATAAAATGAGTAATCTAGGAGCCATCTATAGCATTCTAATTTTAATTATCTAGTGGCTGCATTTCAGACCACCCTTTCTTTATTGAGATTAACAAAACCCTTAGTGTAGTAACCAGTGTCTTTGGATGTAATTGGGCAAAGTTACTTGAAATGTTCCATATATAATTGTATCATTAAAGATCAGCCCATTACACTATGATGTGCTTCCTTCTGGGAATCTTTCTATCCATTTTGATTTAGCTTGTCTGGCTAACACTGGAAATTTTATCCACATTTTTTCAGCTCTGTATTAAAAAAACACCCACATTTTATGTGTGTAAAATACAGGCCATGTAAGGAAAAGCAGCAAGGAGAGATTTCAGGGCTCATCAAGGCTAGAGTTTGAGAAGAAGTTAATGTATGGAAAACAAAAAGACATGAAAAACAGATTTAAATCCCATGCTAAAACTTCATACAACTCCTTTGACAGGCAGCAGCAGTGCTGAAAATAATTGTGGATTACAGGATCCATACAGAAACTCCTAAACATTTACCACTCTTCAAGCATGCCTGCTTCAGCTTTGTAGGATGATGTACATATGAATGTGTCTTCTCATCATCATTTTAGGTACAAGTATTCATTACAGCAGCATTGTGCCCATTTAAATCAATTGGGAGAGTGAGCTGCTTTTAATAAATCTGTGTGAGTCAGGGAGGCAGGCCAAAGTGGATGGCATCTCCCATTTTCTTACTTTACATTTAAATTATATACTATGGCTTAATAATGTTCTACTTAAGGAAATGGAGAAGATGCAGAAGGTGACATATACAGATGTTTATTTTAGAGATAGAATAATTTCTTTTATCTCTAAAATAAATACAAGATTTCTGCTGGAAAGGAGGATGGAAAGGTTAAATGGAGTACAGAAAGGAATAGGTTTAGAATTTCCCAAAGGGAATTGTTACATTTTTAAGAAATTCTTCTACACAAGCACACAAAGATCTGTTTATTATTGCAGGAAACAGAAAGATGTGTGGGAGCTGGACATCACACCAAAGGCAGAGGCACTGGGACAACAAGATATTTATCAGGAAACCCTGCTAAGACAAACTACCTGGAAGGGCTCCCAGATGTGAATATACTTAAATAGCTTTTACAATAACATTAAATATTCTAGTACAGGTGAGCTGTTAACTGTTCTTGTCATTTGTATAATTTGAATTATCATTGACTCAGCCACCAAAAGGCTGGTTTGACTTCAATGTTTGCAAAATGTTGAAAGTTGAATGACATTCTTTCTTCTTGGGGTAATATAAGATATTTAACTTAGGGCTGCAAATCCTTTTATTTCTTGGCAACACTTAGCCATGAAACATATCTGTCCTTTGTTCTCAATGTGAAGTCGTTTTTTAGGTCATAGAATACGGAGTCTCAAACCCTGACTTAAGGTCCTTTGGGGTTGCATTTATTACCGTTTTGTCATGGTAAAAATCATCTTAATGAATTATGAGTGAAATTCAAGCAGTGATCCCGGGCTATAAAGAAGCTCTGCAAATTCGCCCTTCCCTTTCTTGGTGTGTTCTGAGCTTTACAGCCTGCAGGCTGAGCTGAGTCCTGTTTGTACTCAGGAGGACATGGCTGCGTATGGTGTGAGGGCAGCAGTGACTGCAGCTGGCTGTAAAGGACCAGGTTCTCCCAATGCTCTCACTCTGCACCGACACTGGAGCTAAGAGAGTAGGATTAGTCCTAACTTCTTACAGTGCACGTAAGTTTGATGTTGTTGGTAAATGTTCAGTGTATCTGTTTAATGCTCCAAGCACGACCTCCAGTGAGAAGCTCATTGGCCGCATACTGAAATAAGACCAGGCCCTAGGCAGAACGGAAAGGGACTCGGTGCTCTGCAGCTCCTGTCAGTCCCAGAGTGCTTGTCAAGGTCATGAGTTAAAGGTTGACAGTGCAGTGACTGCACAAGCATTTATATGAGCAGGGAGAGGTCACAAACAGGCTCTGGGTGTTAGATCCTCTGTTACAAAGAGGATATTGGCCAGAATGCAAGGGTAGTTGTCCTTCTCCTTCCAAGATGTGTTATGGAAATCTGTCTACTGTAACGTGTGTTCCCTCTTGGAACATGATTCAAATTCTTAATGAACTTATTTATGTATCTCCAGGTAAAACATCTGCTGCTCTACAGGTGCAGATGGAGCTATACAAGCAGTTAATTAAATGGTGACAGTTCTGTGTAGATTGCAGGAAGGCCGTATACAGAAAGGTCATATGTAACCTAGGAGAGAACTCATGATGTGTTCACCACATCCCAGGCATAACCACCAGCCTATTCTTCTGCCAGCCTGCACCTGCACTCTTCGTTTTGCAAACAGCCAACTGCGCAAACGTGGAATGCGCCACATGGTCTTAACATGCAGTGAATTTGGGTGACAAAGAGAATTTTTACAGATCACCATAACTCTTTCCAAGCACTCTCTTTTAAAAACTAACAGGGTCTAACTCTAGTGATCTTATTTTATTTTAGGTCAATTGTACCTCTTTCAAAACTATTCTGTTTCAAGCTCTCAGACTCTTTAAAAAAGGCAATTTAAATTTGCAGATGATCAAAATTCAATAACTTCTGATCAAGGAAGTTTATCTTTGCACATTTTGTCTTATGTTGCTGTTTACCTCTGAGAAGATCAGTTGTGACACACAATATCAAAGAAATATTAGCCAGATTTCATGCACACTATTCAGCTCAATGCACTCCAGTACCAATGCTTTTTCCTCACTTGGTGGCAATAGTGGCTTTCAGCTCTAATTCTCCCTGGGCATTTTGCAGAGTCATTATTTTCCCAGCATGCTTTCCTGGTTTTGGGTTGGGTTGTGGGGTTTTCTTTGGTATTGGCTGTGGTTGGTTTTTTTTTTTTTTATTTTGTTTTTTTTTTTTTGGTTTGTTTGTTTGGTTTTTTTTTGTTTGTTTGTTTATTTGTTTGTGGTTTGTTTTTTGTTTGTTTGGTTGTTGTTTGTTTGTTTTTAATGTGGCACAAATCAGGAAATGAGACCAGCTTTAGTAAAACCAATTGCCTGGACCTTTCTCTCATTTGATTTAAAGGAGATTTTGTAAGGTTATAGAGATGGGCTCTTTACACCAGGCTTAAGTTTCAGAAGGTCATGGTTATAGGACAGATATTTTTAGACGCAAAGTGCTGTAATGTTTTTCCAGCAGGGCAAGTGGGCATGTAAAATTGTTTCTGGCCGTTTGGCAGAATGGAGACAGTAGAGGACCTCTTAGTTTATTCTGTCCTGGATCAGTTTGACCAGAACTGTACACAACGCTTCCATTTAAGTAGTGTGCCATCCTCCAGGCCACTATAGAGACTGTCAGCATTCCTGCTTCAACCCACACAACTGGTGATGGAAGAAGAGTATCTTTCATAGAAGGCATCAAACAAAAGAGTCTGCAGAATGACCTTCATAAGAGCTGAAGGTCATGACATTCAACAGGGGAGTGCAAGTATGACAGGTAACATCCACACAACTTCTTCCTGAAGATCTGCTTGGGACTTAATCAAGTACGTACCCTCATCTGGAAGGGTCTGGAGCACAAGTACCACAAGGAGCAGTTGAGGGAGCTGGGGCTGTTTAGCCTGGAGGAAAGAAGGCTTAGGAACTTTCTTGCTCTCTAGAACTCCCTGAAATGGGGTTGTAGCCAGGTGGGGATTGGGCTCTTCTCACAGGTAACAAGTGACTGGAAGAGAGGAAATGGCCTCAAGGTGCACCAGGGGAGGTTTAGACTGGATGTTAGGAAAAACTTGTGTACTGAAAGGGTTGTCAAGCATTGGAATAGGCTGCCCAGGAAAGCTGTGGAATCACCACCCCTGGAGGTATTTAAAAGATATGTAATGTGGAACTTGGAGATGTGGTTTAGTGGTGGACTTGGCAGCGCTGGGTTGATGGTTGGACTCAATGGTCTTGGAGCTTGTTTCCAACAGTAGTGATTCTATGGTTCTATTCTATGTTTCTATATGATTTAATATGTTTTCCAAATATTTTCTTGATTTATTTTGGTAGGAGTTGTTGACAGACTAACTCTCCTTATCCATGCACACACTCACAAGTCTAACACTTCCTGAATCATGCTTGAACATCTCGTGTCAAGAGAGGAGAAATCTGTGTCTGAACTCACTCCCTTCTGGCTCTTTGTCCTCTCACAAACCTCTCAGACTCTCATTCAGTATAGATCTCTGACGGAAAATAAGGTCAAAACCACATCACCTGAGACTCTGGACACAACCAAGCTTTGCGGTTCAAGCCTCTAAGTTACAGAATGTGCTGGATAGGTAATAGAATGAAAATGAAGTAATATTTCAATATTTTCATGCTGCCTGCATTACAATTATGATGTTAATTAATTATCTGCCTGGCAGTTAACACCATGCAGAGGCATGGTTTTGGTCGACTTCCTGCTGTTCTGCTAGCAATGAGTAATTAACCTCTCCTCTTCCCTGGGATTCTCTACAAGATGATCAGCGTGTTGATGATATAATTATTATTAATTCAGTTTCTGTGTTTCGTTGACATTGTTAATTACTTGTCGGTAATCAGCTAATGTTTAATCTTCCTTGCTGGATAGCTTCTTGAAAGGCTGCTTGAGATGGTTCAGAGAAGCTTCCCAGCACATTCTCACTCCTCATTGCATCAAGTGGTGATCAGACCACAATTCGGAATAAATTATTATCTATATACTACGAAGAGTTTACTGAAGCTGAGGAATTTAGAGATCAAATTAAATTGCTGTTTTCACTGTTATAAGAGAGAATATGTAAAGTGGTTGTCAATAAATCAGGGAAACAAGAGGGATCCCTTTTGGTGCTAACTTTAAAAATTGATCTCACTCTACAGAATTGTCAATATCATTTAAAGAGTAAAATTTAATTTAGTGCTGTTTTTTGTTTTTCAAGGATTAACTGTAAATAACTGTTCATGGTGTTTTTATTTTCAGTAAAAGTGAGAAATCTCTTTCCTAGCATCTTCCCTAACTCTGGAAGCATATGGGTATTGCATGCTATGTAAAAATTCTCTAAGCAAAAGAAGTTTTAGCACAGATTTTAAAGGTAATGCCAAAAGCTGTTCTTTTTTTTTTTCCCTGAAAGTGTTACTTAAATCCATATGTCTTTAAATCAGATTAGACTGATCCTGTTTCTCACTTCTGTAAACAGAGTGAAAAGTTTAAAAAAATATTTTCATAAAATAACAGAGTCAGTGTTATTTTTTCCACATGGGATTATACCCACCAACGTTACTAGTTCATTTTACTTTAAATTCCTAAATCGGCATTTATCAGAATACCAAAAAGACATCAGATTATTGGGGTGGAACAATAACAATTGATTATATTCAAGGTGCTCTTCTTTTGAGACTGGAACTACCATTGTGTTTCTAAGGAAAATATATCGCTTACAACTACAGTTACCTGAAGATACCAGAACTTCTGAACTCTGGCACAACTGGGCTTGAAGTGATTTAGGGGATAGAAAGACTTTGAGAAAGGGCAGACAAAGAAAGAACTTGAATGGCAAGAAGAAGGTGCTTGATTAGAGGGAAATAATACATTTTTCTCCACTTTGTACTGATGGGTGTCCATGGTAGAATGTTACTAAGAGTGCAGTATTTTATTTCAAGGAATGGACTGAAATTTCAGAGAACAAGAATGATGTGAGAATACATGGTCCATAAGGAGAGTGAATTTATTAGGTTTTTCAGCCTGAAGCAGAGAAGGCTAGAGCTCTGTTCACAGGATCAGTCTCATATTTGCTAGGCTTCTGCAAAGACAGAGCTCTTCCATGGCTATGTCTGTGAAGGCTAAAATAAAAAGAAATTTGATAACACTGCAGCCAGACACAAGGATTGGATGTTAGGAAAATTTCCAATAGTAAGAACAGGCAGAGAAGAATAGTCAGGAGATGCCAGGAGGTAAATTGGTCCAAGGAAATGGAAGCAGAAGAGCTGAGGAACAGGAATGAGGAAAGATCAAAAAGAAGAAGGAAGAAACACCAAACTGGGCAGAATTACTTCAAATAAAGGCAGATGTGTCTGAGATGATGGGATACTTAAGCAGAAGGGGTGGTGGAATGAGAATGAGTAGTGAAGAGAATCCTGTAAGAGCAGCAGGAGATGGGGAAAGCAACAGCGCAGGCAAGCATGTTGAGAATAAAAAAGAAATTTGGGAAATGTTAAAGAGGTAATGGTTAGAGGAGAAAGACCAATTACAGGTAGGAATAAGGGACTTGGTTGTTTCAGCTAGAGTCTCACAGAAGATGCTGTAAGCAGTTCAGTGAAGATCCTTCCAATATCATTTTAATTCTGAGTCCTAATTGCTTTGCTCTGCAAGAATTTAATGCCAAAAATTTGCTTTTGCCCAAGATCATGCTAAAGTTTTGCTTTAAACCTTCATTTTGGGAAAATTGGAGTAAAACTCAGCTGATTCTCCTACTTTATACTTTACCTTGAAGCCCTGCAAAAAGCTTATACATTATGCTAAAGGTTTGTTTAGAACCACAGTCTCTCTTGTGTCAACTAGAAAATTTTATATGTGTACCAATCCCAAACCAACTTAAATAAAATCTGGGACCAAGAAATGTCATAAATTTCAGAAAATGTAATCACTTCTTTTACTGGAAGTTTCAGCTTCACTTTTAAACTCAAAGGGTGAATGTCCACTTCTGCTTTGCAAAGCACGTGTCAAAGCCTGGTCTCACCAAGATAACTTAGCTGGCTTGTGTTACACAGAGCGCTACGCTTGAAGGGGAAACAGAACATTTTTTTATTTCCTAAGTTTCACATATAGGTAATATAAATGAGTATGCAGATTGTGGAATGGTTCATATCTTCTGTATTGAAGCTCTGGTAATAGGTGGGAACAATATGAATTGTGCTTATGTACCAACTGAAGCCTAGTTACAAAGCCTGTCTTTGATAACACTCCTCATTTTGTAAGCTGTATGACATGTCAATTTAGTGGTTTTGTTTTGGAGGCTGAGAATGTTGGATTGAAGCTTCAAGATCAAAAGAAAGGTTAAAACAGAAGAACTGTTGATTTCTTCCTTCCCCCTGTGCAAATATCCTCACGTAGTGACACCCCGTATTATCTGGAAATAGAGATTCCTGTTGTACATTCCTTTTACAGAGGATGGCTCGGTTGTTATAGTATTTGTCTGCAATGTGGACAGCATGGCTTTAATTCCTGATACTGCTACAAACATTGTGGATGACCTTGGGAAAAAATTGTTCAGACCCAGATCCTCAACAGTACTTTGATGCCTTGTGTTTGAGGGGCTGACGTGATCCGGCAAAGTCTGAATTTCAAATGTTTTCTGTTTAATGAACTGTTTGCAAACACCTTCATGCAGGCAAAGCACAAGCTATTAGGTCATCCACTGTCTCTGGGCTTCAACTACATCTCTGGATTCTTATTCAGTGCTTGCTATGGTTGGTGTCTAACAAGCCAGGTAAGTAAGTGTATCTGTTTTCTTGTGTGATGTCAGATTCTGTAGTGAATACTGTTTTTTATAAGTATAATTTTGAGGTAAGAGTATAAAGAAACAGAAACCAGCCACTTTTCCAAGTATTTTTGTAGGTACAAAAATATTTTCAGATCAGAATTCTAATCCAAAATTACTAAAAACAGGCTTACACAAGAAGCTACTTGAGTGATGGTCAAAAACAGTAGAAGGAGTTTTACAACATTTCTCTTTGTTCTGCAGAAGGCAATGAGGTAACACAAGTTGGCTGAAAGTGAGAGGCAACAACCCATCAGGAGCATTTCTGCTTTTACCCAAAACAATGTAAATGTCACACTGCCCCAGGCAGTCAAGAGCTTTCCTTTAGATCTGTATTTGGTTGGCTGGGGACAGGAGCTTTACCAGCAGTGTTGTGGAAGAAATTGGAACCAGCTTTGGTTGTTGCACAGCGTTTACATGAGAGGCAGCGGTGGTCATTCTGAAGTGCAGAACAGCTCCTGTCTTGTACTCTCTGAGCTGCCCACTTCTCAGGTTTGGCCAAAGAGCTGAAAGAAATTTAGCTTAACTCTCCAGTCTCTTAAAACTGTCTGCTTTCCCCCCTTCGATGGCATGAAGTGATCAGGGTAACATGCAAAAGAATAAGGTTTGACATTACATTTATCCCTGTGTAGTGAATTCAAGGTCAGTATGAGCTATTGTCTGCTGCTGCCTGGGTATAATATTTAAATAATGGTATTCAAAGTCCGATAAAATAGATTTCCTACAAACAAGCTGTAGAAATAGTTTAGACAAAATTCAGTTCCTTCTAATCAAACAAAGAACTCTCCATGAATTCAAAAATCGTATGAACTCATTTACACAATACAGTGGCAGATGGTAATAAAAACCCCTGCCAATAAAATATATACTGAAGGTTCAGCTGAGAAGACTTTGTTTGTTTTTTTTTAATCTAATTGTGATTTACTCTTTGTTTTGGTTGCACAAGAAGAATCTCCTACCAGTAGGAACTGGCAGTTTTCAAAGGTTTAAAAAATGTCTCTTGTTTTAAGTTATAACCTTAGGAATCAGACACTGAGGGCTGGTCTGTGCATTTGACCCTCCATTACTGCAGCCAGAACCACATCACCCAGTTTTTCTCAGACAAGGTCTCTGTCACTCTATCTTCAGCATAGTCTACACTACAAGAAGCTTTCTGCTCTATTTATGTAGCTTTTACCAGCACAGCTCATGGTGCACCCCAGGGGATATATAATCCTTTATCAGCATAAGTGCATCTACACTGGGGCTTTGGGTACAGAAAAAGAGACTTCCTTCAGATTGTCAGGGGAATTATTTCACATAATTTCATTATTTCACATTTCCTATTCCCAGCTCCCCTCATAAAACACACCTACCAGAGGGGTATTCCTGAACTTCGTCATTTCACTAATTAGAAACTTTCTTATAATTTCCAGATACAAATTATGATTGATCAGCTTATAGCCATATATTCTGAGCCAGGGTAATTTCTGAACCCAAGCAGTTCTGTTTGCTCTATGGTGTGACCCTAATGAAATTTGCACTGTGCTGTTCTTATGAGATTGGTCTTTCCTTTTCTTCAGAGCTATGAAAATTAGAGACTTCAATTTTTAATTTGTGGGGTTTTTTGGGTGGTAAATATCCTGACTATGTTGGCTTTTAGAGGATTAAATGTCATATGAGTATTGCAAATACTAACGAGGAGATCAAGGTTAAAAGCTACAAACAAAATGAAGGGGTTGAAGAGAAAAACTAGCTCAACCTTACTAGTTCTGGATACTAAATGTGGGCTGGTTCTCTTCAGGAAAAGCAGAAAAAGACAGAAAATTTCAGCTGACAAGGGAATAGTTCACACTTGCTGCCTGTTTCTGTAGTGGTCTGGGTTTAAAGGTGTGACAGCAGAATTCCTTTTGAATGAAGATTTGATGGAAAATCTTCATCTTTTTCCTTCAGTTTCTCAATTTCACAGTATCAAGAGTGAGCGAAAAGCATGATGTTTCTGGAGGAGAAGCTGATAATGGCTTAGAATGCCAACTGAGAAAAACCAAGGGATTGTACTGCAGTAGGGCACTGGCCATGCTTGACAGAGATGCTCCAGTCCCTTCGTTGTCTTTGTCACCCTCTGCTGGACCCCCTCCAGGAGCTCTGTGTCTCTGTTGTCCTGAGGAGCCCAGAACTGGACACAGCACTCCAGATGTGGCCTCACCAGGGCTGCAGTTACTCATCCTGACGATTGAAGTTCAACATGTAGAAATTAGCCTTGAAATATCAAGGTAATAAAGGCACATCTGTATGTTCAGGTGTATGGTCAGGCCAATTCTTTCTGTTGGAACCATTCAATTCACACAATTCACATTATCCTACTGAGCTGAAGACACAAGGGAGAGAAAATTAGCTTTTTCTGTGACTGTTCAACCGAATTAATAACTCAGTAAATGCTGTTCTTGATTAAAAAAAATTTAAAATCACATACACACCTAGTATTATCTGCAGTAGTAAACAATTAAGTCATTAGGAATAAATTAATTTTGTTTATGCATCAGGTCTTCCTAATGGATGGTGGTCAAGACAAAGGGAAAAAGAACATGGAATAGTCAAGTGAAGAGACAATAAGGTTTGGATGAGAGTTTTAGCTGGATGGAAAGTCTAAAATATGTTATTATATACACGTGGAAAATAGCAAATGTTCAAATATTGCCTGAGCACCAGTCTGCAAGCACATGGGCTGAATCTCTGGTCTGACCTTGCTTTTGTGGCTGAAGGGGTGACTGAATTGGGTCCACTTCTGTTCTCCCATCTGCAGATGCAATGGGCTGAGTGTGGGTTGTGGACAGGGCAGGGAAACTTTTTTAAAAAAGTTTAAAGCTTATTTAATTCCCATTACAAAATAAGGAAAACAATGAAGTGTAAGGTGTGTTAATTATTGGCTGCAGGGATCTAAAGAGAGCACTCAGAGATTTCATCTGATCAGCTGCAAAATAGGTTAAGATTATTATCCCCATCTCACAAATGGGGTCTGAACCTCAAGGTCACACAATATGTCAGTAACAGAGTCAAATACAAAAACATCCAGCAAGCTCTTGCTCTGACCACAAGCCAGTACTGCCACACTCACTACAGTATATAGGTAGCACACTGGAAATTCCTGTGAAAAGGAACTGTGGCTTTATTACTTCAATAATCTCAAAATCTAATTCTGATTTTGCTGGTATGGTGCCAGTGCTATGAATCTATCTCATCCAGGTTGGTTTCTCTTCAATTTTTCAATCTGACTTGTCTAGGGAGACGGGGTGACATTTCTCCTTGGGTTTTTTTTTATTATTTTATTTCTTTTTCCTCTGTCACAACCCTCTAAAACAATACTTTAGAAAATGACAGAGAAGCAGTGTTTGTAAAATGTCATGATCACAGACAATCAGAGTGATTGCATGCTACATTTATCGTACATCAATGTCCCCTGCCATCAGCTGCTTTTTGAAACTACACAAGTACACGAAGTGAAGCGGGACTTGCTCTTAAAGTGAATTGTCCTAAAAACTTTTTGCAGTCTCTTGTTTTTGCAGTAGAGCTAGAGCTGAACCAATTATTTAAATCCTGCATTAGGAACTCTCACTTTTTAAATCAGTAAGAGGTTTGTAGTTGTTTGCAATTATTTGCCAAACATTTTTGTCTGGCCTTAATCCCTTCTTTGACAACTCATTACTGAGGTTGTCTGAGCCCTGTGATGTGATTTTCTTTCTGCTTTTAGACTGGGTGTACTGGCTTGTTTTAAAAAGGAGCGTAATGGATTGCCAAATTTGAAGCCAAAATATCAGCTAACTTGCTATTAGTTTCACAAATTAGCTGTGTCAGTCAGAATCTGTGGGTATAACAAACAACAAATCTCCCAAATCAAAGTAAATCACGCTGCTTACTTTCACAAAAATACAAACAAATCTATCAAAAATGCCATCTGTTCAAGTATTTTAGCATAGCAGCTGTCTATGATCCATGACTTTTTTTTTCATTATCTAAAACACTCATGAGTCAGAACAGCCATAAGTCCTTCCTAAGATTTCCATCTCATTCTTAAGGTAAACAATCAAGGAATACAGAAATTGGCATCTTAAATACATGGAGATGCTTCTCCTTGTGGCATCTTAAACATGAGCTGATGCTTCTTGTGGCACCTTGAATACACAGTAATACTTCTCCTTGTGGCATAATTTACTTGTAGTCTTTATATTGCCCCCAGGCACATGTGATTTCAGAAGTAAATGAACAGGATGGTTGTGATCCAGACAGCTCACTGCAATTTAGCCCCAGGTCTCTTGGAGGTGAGTGCCACTCCCTGCGGGCTCAGCACCCCAGAGCAGTGGGGACACTGCTGATAAAATTGTTGGGCTGATCTTCGGTGTTGCAAAATTTCCAGTGACGGTTTCTTTCTGAAGTAACATTCTTCTGATTCTGGAAAGATCCAGCCTGGAAAATGGAAATTTTTGCATGAAAATCCAGAACTGTGTCTTACACTTGTGTTACAAAAATCCCAGTAGCTGCATTTCTGTGATTATTTTCCAGGAAAGACTAGCACAATGACGACTTCAGCTTGAAATTTGCATCTGTCCTGTGATAAATACCTTGAGAAAAGCCTTATCTGTGTATTCATATTTGTGCCCTTAATTGCAATCAATATGGTGTGAAACAATTTGATTCCTGCATATACTGCATTATCTGCTATAAGAATGAGCTACAGTGCAGATTATGCAAATGCTGTTATATAAGGGCAGCAGTTACTGCAGTGTCTCCCCTGGTATATATCAGTGTACTGTAGCAATTAAGCAGTATAGTGAAGCCATAGCAATTACCATTCTAAATTATAATAAGCAATTCCATATACACTATAGGATAAATCATTTCCTTATAGCAACCACTGTATATGTGCTTCAGTTTTTATTCTAAAGCCCTTATTACTTGTCATCTGAACACTGTGCCACATGATTTATACTGCATGCTTGTACTTTCAATGCATATTTATTATACGACTTCTGCAAAAAATGCCTACAATGATTGTAACTGTGTTAACTTATTATCAGTTTGCAGTGATATCCTAAAAAAAGAAATCCATGGTGTAGTGGGAAGGAGAAGTACTCTGTGAATTATTTTTTATATTTAAACCCACCCAGAACTAGACATAACCTTCATATAATCTGAAGCTTAAGAAAGCTAGCTCCCAATAATTTTAGGGGATTTAATTCAGAATCAAACACATGAACTAGTAAGCTAAATTCTATTCAGTTTTAGAATCAGCTTTCTTTCTAGCTAGTAAACAGATTCCCACTAAAACTTGTGCATGATTTTAATTACAGATAAGTTTCTCTTTAAAGGCCACAGCATTCATGCTCAGGTTGCTAAGCTGAATTCAATACATCTATATGTTAAAGGTAGCAAGCTAATGTGTAAACAGGGAAAATATTGGAACCAATTGCTGTTAATTTGGTTTTGATCAATTCACATTGACTGCACTTTACATGCAAATGAGAAGTGTGTTGGATTATTCCATCTGAAAATAGCTGAGATAATGAACTCTTTTTAAAAATAAATTTAAAAAAAGAATAAATGAAACTGGAGAAAGAGAAGATGGTGGAAAGGCCTGTGTTCAAAGAGAAGAAAAGAATTACTGAACAAATACAACTTAGTACAGCTCAGCGTAGTACAGATTTATGGAGCTGCTGTGTAGGGGCTCAAGATGGTAAATTCTAGATCTTATTTAGAGTCTTATCATTTCTTATGTGTTAGGACTACTAAAAATTGATTGTCAAATTTAAAATAATTTTGAAAACTCTGCATAAACCAGGTAAATGTGGAAAAGCAAGTATAATGTAAAAATAGACAAAAAAAAAAAGAATAAATGTGGAAGCTGTCATTTGGGAACATCAAATCTCCACAAAAAATTGTTTTATGGCTGGCTATCAGGCCTAAAAAACCACATCCTCTTCTTCAACTTTACACATGTGTAGTCCCACCAAAGGACGTAAAATATTTTGCATTTATGGCAGTTGAGCTTTCAGGAGAACAAGGGAGCTTTTAACATCCTAATGACTTGAACAGCACTGCAAAACACATGAAGACACTTTTTTGAACAGTAATTCTTTCCACAGTACTACTATTACCTTAAATGACCCAGAAAGGGAAGTAACCAAAATTGTGAGGAGTTGTGAAAAGAAGAAGGACATAGGTATACTTAGCTGGTTAAATTAGAAACATAACAGGAAATTAACAAATGAGATGAAGTCTTGAAAATGCAGAATTGGACACTAATCCAGAAGGAAAATATCCAAAGCAGATCTCAGATCAGGAGAAACAAGCTGGAGAGCAATAATTACTCTGAAGTATATTGCACATGAAATAATGTTCCTAGAAGTAGATGGGTTTCAGCATGGTATTTTGGCTCATGGTGAAATGGAGGAGTTCCACTTAGAAACCTGTACAAAGAAAACAGCCCTTGGGCGTATGAGAAAGCTGGTAGGTTGTATGGCTCAGCCTGCAGCTTCAGCATCATCTCATTTGGAGCAGGAACTTTGCTTGGGAGCAGGACTGATATAGTAGTTGTAATCAATAAACAACTGATTTGACTGCTTAGTGTGCCAAATTAATATATTCACCGTGTTTCAGTTATTATTGCTAACTTCCAAAATGCCAACCACCCCCTCAAAAGATCAGAGATGTATAAAAAGAATGTGGCTTCTTATCATCATACCCTTCTCTTCAACAGCTTGTGAGGGAAGTTTCAGTTATGACAACAATACTGGATTATTTTATCAAAAAATGTCCAAGTCAGTTCAAATAATCTTGAAACACTTGGTTAAAAAATTTAGAGAACTGATCTTTTAAGTTATTTTTGGTCCTCCCTGTATTTTTTACTTAAAAGTCCTATTGGATTTTTGCTTTCTTCATGCTGACAGTCTGCAGGCTCATAAGCTTCTTGCTGATTTTTCTGGGTGTGGATTCAGGTGGCATGCAGCAATGAAAATTTTTTGGATAGCTCTGAGCACTAAATTCCATTTAGCTAGAAAATAGGCATCATTTAAACAAAGCAGGCATCATTTAAACAAAGCAAACTGAAGGATTGGATCATGCCTGTGTGTGTCAACTCTGATATACAGTTTCTATCTCTTTGCATGAGAGGAAGAATTCATCTCTGTCATCTTGAGCACTGTGCAAAGGCTGCTGGCAAGGCATCTGTGGAGTTTGTGTTATGGTGCAGGTTTCTGTCTGCTGACCTAGACCATAACCCTCAAAATCCACAGGCAGGTCTATTAAGGCTTTTCTTGGGATATGTGTGACAGAGCAGTAACTCTGTTTTTTGATTGCAACACTGAACGCTTTCAGAATGGCTTTCAAGTTTGAGGCAAAATTACCAATATCTAGGACATAGGAGAGCTTGCATAACTTCTAAAGAATATTTCTGTGAAACACCTACTTGATGGGTCTACGTGGGGTTGCACGGGGCTCTGGAGAACTTCCTTGACTCCTTTTCAGATGACTCACTATGTTGAATTTCTTGGGTGTAAATGTCTCTCCTGAGGTTTTGTAGGTTTCCACAGGCTCACAAAGCAGAGGATAAGAACAGAAGCAAAAGGCCTGTCTGGTTGGATGCCTATTTATTCCATTGCTTCAGAGGAAGGGTCCTTGTGGTGGCTGTCCATGCAGGTTCTGAGGAGTTGTTATGGTGGTTGGTAACTTTCCAAGACTCTGCTGTCAGGGAGGGGTCTGTTTCTGCAGTGTTATTCCTAACTAAATGCTGTTGTGTGATATGAACCTCCTTGCAACATAAAAAAGATGTCCTGGTCATTTTGGAGCTTTCTTAAGATATAAGTCATAGTATCTTCTTTTACAAGAAAGATATTATGGTAGTAGCACTGAAAAATCATTGCTAATATACCCCAGAATTTACAATATTCATAAAGAGTTCCTCTGGAATATCCTGCATGTTCATGTGGACCTCCGGATTCCTTTGGCAGAGTGTGTGGCGTTTGTGCCGTGTCATGGATACCAATTCTCCAAGCTTGCTGAGCTTGCTGTCTGTTTTGGACAACATTTTTGGTCCAGTTAGTGCCTGACCCACTCTGTGGGTTCCGGAGAAACTGTTAGCTAATCCATCCTCAACTGGATTTAATTGGAATGATAATTTGTAGGCTATCCTATAAATCCCTTCTTTCTCTTTAGATGGAATTTCTTTCCATCAAAGGTGATCTTAATTGCTCGTTTTTGAGACAATGACTTCTGAAATCTCAGATCACAACATGGTCTTTTCTTTGCCATATTCTTTTATTTTCCATCTGCAAGTTTGTAGCCTCCATGGCAGATTTTAAGAGAACCAGCAGTCTAGTTTTTTTTTAACTTTTTTTCTAATTGTCTACGGCTATCCTGCTCTGCTAATGTCATTCATTCTTATCCCTTGCTGGCTCATGGACTTGCATCTGGATAAAAATAACAGAAAGTTCCACTTGTTTTTGAGGTGACAGCCTGCCCCATCTGCTGCTGCAGCAATGAGTAATTGATCTGAGCTACTGGTCAGTCACCCCTTATGCTGTGTTCGCACCACTAGTACTTGGTAAATATATGCAAGAAATGTGCAACCCATTTGTGGGGTTTGCCATGGGGTGTCACATTCCAGATTCTGCTTTTTTGTTCATTCTGGTCTTCAGGACTCAGTGTTTCCCCTGGCTGAT
The DNA here is from genome assembly GCA_013398955.1 of Callaeas wilsoni. Taxonomy (NCBI): domain Eukaryota; kingdom Metazoa; phylum Chordata; class Aves; order Passeriformes; family Callaeidae; genus Callaeas; species Callaeas wilsoni. The sequence goes on from VWPU01004562.1 coordinate 47,309, forward strand.
GTCCCTTGATCTTAGTATTTTGGATCCCTTGTTTGTATGCTTGGCCCCAAAACACTTCTCGACTAGGTGATAACTTTCGGTGGAGAAATTCTCATCTTCTTGTCTAAGAGCAATTTTAGTCTTATGCTATAACTGGTTGTAGTGTCTTGTGTCCTTTTGCCACAGAGCCACATCCCACCTAGATTTTCTTGTCTGGGAATGGGTTAGACCTTGCATGATTTGCTTTTTTTTCCTTAAATCAGTTAGATACGTTTTCCTTTCCTGTTTTTGCCTTTTTTTTTCCTTCTATTTTTCTTAGATTCTCTCACAAAGATTCCATTTTCATTCACTGCACAACTACTAAAAATAGAGCCAGGAGCTGAATCAGCAATTGATGACTCCCCTCTCTTTCCCTAGTACTTTCTGCTGCAGATGGTCTGCTGGCCTACACCTTTTCCCCCTCAAAGGCTCATCTTTAACCAGTGTCATTGCTCCAGTATTGTTGCTTGGGTGTATTTTTTTAGTTGACTTTGCTATTTTTGGGTGCAGTTTTCCTTCACACAAAGACCTTCTTCCAATGACTGCAGTTTAAAGGGGGATTTATTTATAATTATTTTATTTCTAGGTGGACTGGGGGAGTAGATTGTCTTATATTGCCAGTGTCATTTAAAATAGCAATAGTATAAAGCAAAATAAGGTCTTTTAATTTTTAGTGACATTTATTGTATTTTTAAATACATTATGCCTTTGGTGAAACTCTTGTTCCATTAATAGAATGTTTTCTTATTTCTTCCCCCCTCCCATAAAAGTTTACTCATAATAATTTAGTAAACCTAGCAGCAAAATATAGGTGCCAGGCCTTGAAAGTCTTTTACAGCGTTTTTTTAACAATGTACATATTGTAGGTATGTGATTTTTCACTGGTAAATGAAAATGCCAGGAACTTACTATAGGTTACTACAACTTTGCCTGTAATAACTTTAAATCCCATTATGATCATCTCATTTTACAGCATGCTTTGTTCCTAAGAGCAATATATCAAGGGAATAGCATGCCAGTTACTATCCTTGAGAGCAAAGATTTCAGAGCAAATACAGCAGTTTTACACAGAAGGGAAAAGGCAGCAGATAATCAGTTTTTAGGCCCTGGGTCATCCACCAGGGCTGCCTGGCTTTCCCTGTATTATGTAATATATAATTTAAATTTATTTACACTGAATCCTTTTGTAATGCTTTACCTGTGGTTGTACCAGGGAAGAAGAAGAAGAGGAGAACGAGGAGGAGCCACATGAGGAAATTGCAGCTTCTGTAGAGGTAGGTGTGGTCTTCAGGGCCTGGATATGCTTCAGCATGTTCCCTGTTTTAAATAAAGCAGTAGCCCCTCCATGGGAATTCAGAGCAGTGCCTGAGGTTCTCTCCAGAATTAAAGGTGATTTAAAATACAGATAAAGAGGACAACAAGCAATAGAGCTATGCGAGGTCAATTATCATACTTATTCTCCATAAGCATGGATTTTTACATGTCTCATGGCCTTGACTTTCTCTTCATCTTTTACGTTTTTGAGCTGATAAAGTGTATTCCAGAACTATGCAAAATCCTGCTTGAATTACAGACTCTCTAACATGCAAACCCCTAGATACCTATCTGCTGTTGTTCCAAAATGAAACACATTCAAACCACTCTGGGCTCCTCAATACAGAAGGATTTATCTTCTCCAGGAACCGACTGTGGTTTACTTTCCTCATGCTGAAAACATTGCAGAGCAGGGTATTTTGGTCACTTTAATAGGCAGAATCAGCATAACATCATGAAGGGCTGCTCTGAAGCATCAGGATAGTTTTCAATGCACAGAATTAATATTGGCAGAAGTAGGAAAAAATGATTCCTAGAGTGACCTTGAACCTGCAGTGCCTTCTTGAGGGTTATCAGTGTGGTAGGTTTGTTTGCTTATATTTCAATGCTGATTCCAAACCTCAGGTTGGTTCAAGAGATTGAGGTGAACAGATTACTCATAAAGTTTTCTTGATTTAAGTTTTTGATTCCATCCCAACAGAGCATAATTGTGCAGCTGGTGAAAATATATCTGCATTAAAAATTGGGAACATTAGAAAAAGAAAAGAGAATACAGTGTTTAGGATAAATCCAGACAAAGCAGCTTCATTCCCTGAACTTCAAACTGTTGTATTTCAGTTTTGATGAGAAATCAAGGTTTTACCTATATTTCCAAATTTAGAACTTTTTAAAATAAGCACTTTAATTCTGGAAGCATATAAAAATGTTTTGGAGTTTAGGAGCTTTTTCTTGCTCATTTTACAATGGCAGCAGATATTTTTACATTTTAAAACCTCTCTTGTAGTATCAGCAGCTCAAACATTCCAGCACTGTGTATTTGAAAGTGAAATGATCAGCAAAACTAAAGCTGATATTATGGATGTCTTTTCTTTGCCAAAACTGAGGGACTTGCATGAAGCGATAGGGAGATTTGAAAGAATGCAATGCTGTATACAGGCTTTTCATAATTTAGAATAAATTAGTCAAATAAATTTTCTTAAATCTCTTTAAGTAGAAGTAAGAGCATAGAGCATCTTTAGGAGTTTATCTTCAATTGTGGAGAATAGCTCAAGGGCTGTGCTTGAGAATAAAGGAATCCAGCTCCCCTTTTTTAGGTGGTCTGCAGACCACCTACTGCTGGAAGCTTGTGACCAGCTTTGTTTCTGGCTTCTGAGATGAATTATTCCTTCCACACTGCAGGCAAGCTTCTGGTACAGGACTGCTTTTTCCTCAAAGACTGCCTCAAAGTTCGCAACTTTTTGGATTGGCTTTCTTAGCCCACCACAGACTTATTCATATTAAAATCTCAATTACAAACATAAGGAGTACTGTTGTGAAAGCTGTATGAAATATTCAAAGTTAAAAGCAAAGTCAACACCTTGGTGAGACTTTTCCAGTAAGACCTTTGATTGCAAATTGCTGTTGATGGAAGAACAGCCACTGCAAAACACCAGGTCTGTTATCTTGTCTCTGTATCTCCCAGAGCTTCATCCTTGAAGCTGATACTTCAGCCCACAGTCCCTGGGGATGATGTCTACAAAATGGTCCCAACCTCACCTTATCTGTCTCATCTCACTGCTCCTCTGCTGGGGAACATGAGCTGAATCAGGACAGCAAAATGACCCACAATTTATACCGTGCTTCTTTTGGCTTCCCAGAGGAACTGGCTTTAACATTTGACAAAATCACTGTAGCAGCTTGTTGCATGAAGCAGAAACACCAAGATCAATTTTAGACTATAATGATGAGGTTTAAATGTCCTCAAAATACCATTAAATGTTTATTTTTTCCTAATATACAAAAAAAACCCCATAGGCTTGAACATTGTTGTTAGTTGATATGGTGAAACTGATAACAATAATCCATTGAAGGATGTGTCCATACTAAATCCTTTTGTAGAGAATTTTCACTCTTTTTTTTCCAATTACACATTTTCATTCTTCTAATAGATTAAGAAAAGCTTGGATTCCTTAATAGGTGTCTGCACAGCATGTGGTCTTGACAGAGCTAGGAACAGCAATTGCTATGTTTTTAAAATGGAATGCTTTGTAAATTGTTAGATTAACCACCATTTTAATATAATTTTTTTTTGCAAGTATTGGTTTGATAGTTCACAATAACGTGTAAATGTTAAATTAAGCTAGCCTATTTGTTTTTGTCCTGGCATAATTTCACAAAATATAAAACCATTTTTATAACAGCATGGGGCTAATACATTGACTATCTTTCCATGTAGAGCCAGAAAAAGGCAAATTGGGAAAGAAGTCTGTGAAGATTTTTGTAATGGAATAAGCTTAAAAGTAAAATTTCATGCCAAGCAATTTGCACTGTATTTTTCAGTTGCATGCCGTAGTTGTAAATGAAACTTACTTTCAAGTCTTTTCATAGAATAATAGAATCATAGAACAGTTTGTGTCGGAAAGGACCTTAAGGATCATCTCATTCCAAGCCCCCTGCCATGGGCAGGGACTCCTTCCACTGGCCCAGGTTGCTCAAACTCCCGTCCAGCCTGGCCTTGGACACTTCCAGGAGAGGGAACAATCAACACAAAATTGGTCTCTTGTCACATGTCCCCACAGACATAGATGGACATCTAGAATTGGGTCACTTCATGTATATTTTATTTTCTGCATAAAGACAAAATTAAAAAACCAACTTTATCCAGAAGAGACAGTGATACACAGGAACTTCAGAACTTCCAGAACTTCTAGTCTTCTTGCTCTCGGCAAATCTTACAGATGTTGTCTTCTTTTTAGAATTACTTCACTGTGTTCACATAGGATTGAGTACCCTCTGGAGGCAGCTTTGGCTGGTGGTGTCCCTCAGGCTTCTTTTTGCTTCTTAAGTATTAAGCTATGACTCCCATTTCAGGCAAACCTTACAGGTACAAGTAAGCCACAAGTGCTGGTTTTATGTAATCAGGGCCAGTCTGTATCCCATGAGCGTGGCAGAATTAATTTTTGAGCTGAGTAGTGGATCCGTGAATCTCACCTTCATCTACCTCCATCTTCAGATAGATTCAACCTGTAGCTAGCCATGGTACTGTTCAGCTTCAGAAAATACGTTATTTTTATTGTCACTGCCCATGTGCAGGCTCAGTTCAAGTCAGCTGTAGGTGAAACAGTAATAGAAGGATACAACAGGGGAGAGTGCCTGAGGGCATAGACTATTTGATTTTGCCAGAGGAGGCTTAAGGAGATCTGATGTTGTCCCAAACATCATAGGAAGATTTCTTTACAGGTTTCAGTGGATTCATCCCATAAAAGAGGTGCACAGGCAGACAGTGACAACTATTCTCTTTGTAACTGACCTCTTCTTTAAGCATGATAGACTTTGTGTTGATCCTTCCCAAAAGAGCACTGCAGATATCAGGGATGACTCAGCCTTGCTGACCAGGGCTTGGGGAAGTCCAGCGACTGGGAACTGAGGTTAGAGAAACCGAGTATGCAATGCCCAAATTGGGAAAGCATAAATGCAGGGGAAACCAGTATGGCATCAGCATGGCTGCTGCACCTTAAACAGTTGCTTACATCTGGCTTTTTAATACTTTGGCCTGTGGGCAGACAGAAGCAGCAAGTCAGGTCATGCAGTTACAGTTGGCCCTTCTGACCCTTGTCCTGAGGGACTCTGGTCTCGATCACAACTCTTGCAACTCCCCAGAGAGGTCTTGCCAATTGACCTTCATACTGTGACCTCGTTGGTGAATTTACTCAATGCACAACTAAACTTCTGTGATGGTATTGTTGTGTTGTTTCTCTATCACCCAAAACACCAGAGACTCGCTGTTGAGGAGTCGTGACACCAAGCAGGTGGACCTGTACTCAGGTGGCACAGTCAACACTTGATTCTGTTAAGTGTTTAGTAGAAGTCAGTTTGGCTGAAAAATTTCCTTGCAGACCTAATTGGAAGGAATGCCTGAAGATCTGTGGTCTTTCTTTGCAGCACCAAAAATGGTTTGGCAACTGGACACATCAAATTACTCCTGCATCATTTTTGAACTCTTGACTGGGCTCCTGCTTGTTGCATTCATTCCTGTTACAGAGGAATAGAGACAAAAGAATCTAACATTGTTCTGGAGTACTAACAGGATGTCTGAATGACACATTTGCCACTGGGGAGATGAGGAGAACTAGGGTCACTTCCTTCCTAAACTTCTATGAAGCTCATTAAAAATTTTCTTATTTTCTGTAGCATGCTGACCACCAGTTAGTGAAGGATGGAGTGGTGTGCTCTGCATTTTGACTAGAACTCACCGATTTATTAAAACTGTAATAAATTTTACATCAGCATTTCTTAGTAGTAGTGGCAGATCATGAAACATTGTGTTTTCCTCATGTCCATTGAATGGTTTTGGGTTACTTACTTAGCTTCAGGAAGCATGGTGGAAGCTGTTGCCCTAAATGCTAGAGGAAACTTTGATCCACCAGACACTATGACACAGTTTGTTCTGAGAAATCTGTGTCCTAGTATCACAAAGAGCCCAATCCAGTGCCAGTTCAAGAAAACATGATGGTTTTGACTCGTCATAGGAAACCAGAAGCTGAAAGCATCGGATACTTTCTTGGACCTGGTGCTTTCCTGGTCTTCTCTTTCCTCTTTATAGGGGCAGTAGCTGAGGACAGATTGATGAGGAAACCACATTAATTTTATCATTGGCAAATTTTAATGTCAGCAGCATGTTCTGGGGCATACTGTGGCCTAAGAATGTGGTTAGAAAACAACCTGGGGTGGTATTTGGGGAACATTATGATTTTTTTCCTTTCCATGCTACAGCTCACAGGTTTGAATTGATTAATTGGACATATTTGAGTGTGTTTTCACAAAAATGTTTGAACTATATGATGCCCCCCCATGCACTTTTTTTCCCTGCAAACTGCCATCATCAGTGATTTGGAAGTGTAGAAAATAGTATTATAAGGGAACAGATGCGAACAAAAGGGGTGAAATTGAATGTATTAGTATTCAGCGGCCTGCTTTTGATTACCTCTGACTGGAAAATATTTGGAAGCCACCAGGGTCCCCTCAAGTGTTATGATTTCGTAAATTCAGCCCTCGTGTGTTGGGATTCAGGCTCCCTTATTGAAATTGAATTGATATTTTGTAAACTTCATTTGTGAATAATGTGATCTGACAGGGACAAATGCGAGGGAGAATTGTTTTCAAACCTTCTCCAAATGAAACTTATTATTGGGTAAATACGGATTTCTTTGTCTCTTTTCCTCTCTTTCTACCCTGAGCGTCTTCATGGCCTGAATATGTATCAACTTTTCCAAGGTAATTGAATTGATTCAGTCATGTGTGGGCAACAGAAATGGGCAATAGAATATATTCCTGACGGGGAAAAATTGAAAAGTAGAAGGATTTCTACTCAGGTGCAGGGCTGGGAGGGTCACAGTGCTATCAGAGGAGAGACACACACAGGAGCTTCTTTCTGATTATCTCAGCTTTGGCCATTCTCTCCCTCAATAATCGCCCTCTGATATAACGCCGGCTTTCCAATTTTGCTGGCCAGCACCATGCCTCAGATGTGTTACATATTAATTTCCCTTTGCAGAAAATTTGCCAAGCTTTAGCTCAAATTCAGTTAGTCGGATTGATGAAAGTGGCAAAAGGATACGACATTTACTGATTCTCCCTTTTCACCTTTGATTAGCTCAACCTGTGAATTATTCTTGCCCTGTCAGTGTGCCATTAAACGAGCTGGGGCCAAGGTTGCAAGTTCATACTTTCTGATGTAACTGAGAGAAAATGCGTTGAGCCATGATTTGTCTGACAGAGACCTAGGATCATTTCAATGCTGTGTTGCCATTATTTTAACAGGTCAACCCTTGGTGAAATAAAGAAAAAAAAATAAACACTCCATCTTCCTCCCCATAATCTTCATTTCTAGCCCACATCTCTGGCACCTGCTGGTTCCCAGTGTTTCTCTAGTGGAGGAAGTCGTTGTCCTTGTTCCAGATGAACTGGAAAAGTCCATCCCTCCCTCTGTTGCTTGATATTTCAAATTAAATCTTGCTAGTCTGTAGCATTTGTATCCCATAGGGATTGCTGCCACAGGCTGGAATCGATGTACTTAACATTTTTTCCCCCTTTTTGTTTTTGCTGTGCCACCACATTTCAGGTTTGATCTCTTCTGGAAACACCAATCCCTGGTGCTTCACAGTGCTATAGCGTTTCACTCTACCAATGAAGCCTAAGGGAGAGAACTTCCTTTCCATGTCTTCCTCTGTTACTGCACTGCTTTGACAAATAATGTCCAGGTTTCGGTTGCTTTATTCACTTGATAAGAGTTTTAATTTGTTTATTGTAAAGTTTAGGGGTTTTTAAATGGTGCAATTGAAACTTCAATGTTGCCATTACAGCTTGTTTACTGGGGAGATTGTCAGTTTTGATTGCCACGTTGGGCAACATGTTTAAAAGACATTTTCCAGAATGATGTTGGGCATGTATAGAGCCTTTTCAAGATTCTAGATGTGCTTCAATCTATGCAGCATTGGTGACTGTGGCCTTGAGCAAAGGGGAAAGATTTGGGTTAAAGTGGCAGGAGATAATGAATTAATAACTTTTGACCCTATGTTTTCCTGTGAAAAGTATGCCATGAATAATTTGTTCTCTGGACCTTGCAGTAAGGATACGTTGCTGGCAAACCTGCCCAGATTTGTCTGTCTCACAGTGTCCTCATGCTGTCAGGAACTCATGGAAAACACCTCCATCCAGTTCTCATGGGTTTTGAGTGGTCTCAGGATCTGAAGCAGCAGTGAAATACAGTGAGAGTGTCTGCTGTCATTAGCTGACCTGTCCATGCTAATTCTGGTAAATCATTACCAAACACAGGAGAGATGTGGATTTGGTCCCTTCTGTGCATGACTCAATAGAATTTTTACCAGAAATGCTTTATAAGAGATTTATCGTAAAGATATTCCTGTTTCCTTTTTTTTCCCCAATAAGCTACATTTCTGTTTATACCCAAAGGCACAATTTGGAGCATGTCTAGCGAGAATTTTCCTCCCCTTTCTTAGGTGCATATCCGTCATTTGCAAATTATGCACTTCAAGACATCCATCATAGCCCTGAAATATCTAGTTTTAAAGTATCTCCTTTCTAGGAGAACTGGAGCTATGCTCAGAACTGCAGTCTTTCTGCCTCAGTCTTTCCTGTATAATATATATATATCAGCTTATAGCTGTTGAGTAGAAAGAAATGTTGAAAGTAGAGAGCAGTGAGGAGAGGAATTGGTGTGCTGAACTCTCTCGGAAGGGTTTCCAGCTGACATGCAGGAAATATTGCTCGTGGCTCTCCCATCACTCAGTGAACACAATTGGCTTTCTGTAATTTTCCACAACCAAACTGGGCTTCCCCAGGTCAATAGCCCGGATGTACAGAGTCGTCAAGACAAAGCATAAAACCCCCTCGCAATAACCCGTGTGACTGAAAGTGTAATGTAGACATACTCCTAAAAGCCATTCCTTGTAGAAAGTCACCTTTGGAAAGTACTAAAATCACTGACCATTGATAATGAGGCCTACGTTGCAAATTAGGTTATTTTAAATACATCAAACAACTTTCTCAAATAGGAAAAAAAAAAAAAGAAATTATATATGTCATGGTAGTGTTTTCTATCTTTATATAAGTTATTAATTTGTATACTTAAAAAAAAATTGAGTCTGCTCATAGGAACAGTTTATATTCTCTCAGGCTTAAAAGAGCTCTAGCTATGGCCTGCTAACTCTTATGGCCATGAAGAATGCATGTCTTGGTTATAAATGGTATCCACTTTAGCTTCATAGCTTAGAGCTGAATAAACACAGAATCACTGAATTGCACTCAATGGCTCTGTTTATACTGTATTTTGTTAGCATCTGACATAAATCAAGCGTGATTTGATTGACTATACCCAAAGTAGAGTTGGAATAAAATAATGAGGGTGTTTGTTAGCAGAGCTGCCAGTCTTTAGTAGTAATGACATTTAACGTAATAGGTAGCTGGTAGGTTAAAATGTGCTTTTTATTTGTTGTACATACATTTTATAAAAGAAAGATGTAGTAAGGCCCAGGGTGCAATTTTTCACACCACCCCTCCAGATAGGAAGCTAATTAAAAACAAGGCAAAAAACTGATCATGAATGAATGCATTGGCCATTGTTTAGTGTTATACAGAACTGTACAAAAAAGATCATTAAATTCCATTCATCACTTTGGCTTTAAATTGATGCAAAAGACTTAGGCTTCTGTGCATAAGGTAGAGGCTAAGTAGGAAGGGTATTAAATCAGTTTGAGAGTCTTGGGGAAGAAAATATTTAGCAAGAGAAATAATAAAGGACAGAATATGATAACATTGCTTTAAGGAGTGTTAGCTCGTTTGTTTTGAATGCAATTCTGAAAGGTCAAGATGGAGGTAATATAAATGTTAATACTAAAATCTAGAGGATTTGAAATTTTCCGTTGAAGTACTTAGTATCATCGCCATAATCAAATAAATTTTTTTTATCTTTAGGTTTAAAATCTGTTTTTAAAAAATCTGGTGCTATAAATTTTAAAATTAATGACTTTAAAAAATTGTAAAATGCTATTTTAAAGTGCAAATTAGACTAGAAGTTTACATTTTAGATTTTGACTGGTTACTTATTTTTTTTTAATATATTAAGCCTCTTTTGAAAGCTTCTCCAAGTATTGGCTGGAACAGCTGAACAGTCTGTGAGCAAGTGCACTTGGATGCTAATTAACTGATTTGCGTAAAGCTATTTTCTACAGGCATTGAGAGCATGCAATCATTATGGCCATAAAAATTGACTTCTGTTTGTTACACACACTTCTACCGGAGTCATAAAAATTATTCTTGGCTCTCGTGTGCATGTAGCTACAAACTGCTATTAACGCTGCCACTTGCACTTTGTCATAAAATACTAATTGCTTATTGACCAGGTCACAGAATTCAGGCAAAAAGTATATCTAATACAAATAATGAAGTCTGAAACTATCCTGCCTCCTCTAACACCACAGAGTGTGGTTCAAACCCTGAAAACAGATCCCGTGACCCACACACATGTTCCACACAAGGGTGCGGGTCACAGAGGGGACCGTTTGCACAATTTCGTACTTGACCTTCTCTTTGCAGCATCAGGGTAGTCCTTGGGGAAACGTGGCTTCCCCGAGCCTCAGTGCAGCCCTGGAGAAGAGAGAACAGACCTGGCAAGGCTTTGGCATTCAAACAGCCAAGCAAGCTTGATGCATGTTCCTCCTGCTGAACTTTATCCTGTGTTATTAAGTACTGCCTGTGTGCCTGACTAAGGCCTCAGTGCAAAGGTGCTGAAAAACACAGAAATTTCAAGGGCTTGAGAAGATATTAGGAACTGGCCTGCCAGTGAATTAATGCACAGGAGTTCACTTTCTGCTGCATCCTTATACTGAGCAAAACCGAGTTGTCCCCAAAAGAAGGAAGTGCTTCCCCAAAAATATAAGTGAGAGTGAGAGGCAAGATGATGAAGAGGAAGAAGGATAAGAGAAAGGAGAGTGAAACTTTCAAAACACCATCTTTGCAACACGTTTGTCTGTGCTGCCATGTACCCACAGGTGCTTTATTCACTGTTGTGCTGGGGTGGGCCTGGCAGATGTGTTGAGGCAGGGGTGCAAGTGGGTCCGCTCCAGTCCCCATGCAGACAGGAGGGCTGGGGAGAAACATGCAGCCAGAAATCCCTGTTGAAACGAACAAAACCCACTCAATGACAGTTTTGGTCATTTGAGAACTGTGGTGAAAACTTACTCTGTCCTGAAGTTGGTGTAAAGTCTTACACTCACGTTGGTCTGTATTGGAGATGTTCAGTATCAAAATGTCATTAGTTTGCCATGACAAGTATCGACCTCAGTGCAGCACGCTGGGGTAATCAGACTGTCTCAGTATTTGGAGGGCAAAAAGGCCAGGGTTCTGTTCTGTCCCTGGTGCCCTTTTGTTGCTGGTGCTCCAGGAGACATCCACCAGATGAGAACACACAAGAGAGCCGGTGACAATCCTGGGGCTGTGGGCTGCAAGACGTTTTAATGGAAACATCAGCCATTTGGCACAACTTGGTCCATTTCAGTAAGTAAATAAGTGAGTTTTGAGATGATTTAATGAGTCAGTTGTCTGAGGAAAACTTGAGCAATGTCCAAAGATGGCTCTGACTCCATCGGAGGCAGAGATTTCACCGAGCTTCAGGCAGGTGATAGAAGGACAGCAGCTTTGGTCTCTTTCATTTTGTTGCTTCTAAAGCTGCTCTGCATTTTGTACAGCTCTTTATTACGGCTGGGGAGGAGGTGATGTTATTTCTAACGGTCTAATAAACAATTTTTGTCACATTCATCAATGAATTGCACAGCAGTACCTGACCACTGAAAACAAGCAAAAACCACAGAAACCTGTTGCTATGCTGTTCATAACTCTGGTGTGAGCAGCTTCACAAAGCAATATGAAAGACTTCGGCAACAGAAGTATTGAGTGGAAAACAAACAGCTCTGGCTTGAATCTCCTCTTAAAGATGCTATTTATTCACGGTAACAGTCTCATTTCTCACACACAGGCACTGTAAGGGTTGCTTTGTAGCCTCTAAGAGGTTAAAAATAAGTGTGATGCAAAAATACTCACTGCTAAAGATCAAGGCATCAAGTGACATATTTAGTGCTGGGGTTTTTTTGGGTAATAAGGTTATAAATTCTGAAGTTTATAACTTAAACCCATCCTTTGGTATCTCCATTTTGCTGCTAACTCAAGAGAGTGTTTCAGAGCTGTCTATAGTGCAGACAGTGGCATGTCATCTGTACAAATGTCCTAAAAATCCATGATTTCAAAAATGTATTCTAAAGTTAATATCTGTTTCAAGCCATGATTGACATAAGCTGACTTCAATGGGCTGAACATCCTCCTTGTTTCCCTGTTGACAGAGTTGCCTCAGGATGTGATGAGCACCAGGAAAATCTGATCGCTGGAAACAATGAAGAGACCATGAAACACAACTTGGTGGAGTAAGTCCAGATGTGTGACCAATTGCCTTAGTGATTAAGGTGAAGAAGTGAAAATTAATGCCTCTTGCACTCAGTGTTTTGAAAGATGAGCTAAATGGTTTGTATTGCACATCTTGCTATCTTGCCCAAGGCGCAGGAGGTGGGAAGGTGCAATTCCAGGTCACTCTTCGTAGTGTCACAGCTAGTAACACACAGCAGCAGATCTTTCCAAGATACCTCATCATTAGAAATTCTGAGAAGTTGGTTTTGCTTCCAGAAAAAAAAAAAGAATAAACAGAAATTCATTCCTGCATTTGAATGGAAAGGACTCATGCCAGTAACTCAGAGTTCAGGCGAGATCTTGGTTTCAGGAAGATTTGCTACATGGTTCTTACAATTTTATTGCTGTGTTTCACTGTCCTGTTTGTTTTCCTGAAGTCTATGTTTTGAGATCAGAATTCTGATTTCAAGGTGGTGTTCTCTTCTCTCCTGGCTAATTTTCTCCTGCATTTAGAAAGCCTGTTTTTTCAGGCCACTGTTCCATGAAAATCCATCCTCCATTAAGATATCTATGTCTATTGAGCTTTTCTTTAACTTCAGATGGGCACCTAAAGTGCTTTTGAAATTCAGTGTGCCATAGTTTGAGCATGATCATAATGATCTGACAGCTGCTGTTTCAAAAAACTAATTCAATTTCATTTAAGACAGAATTTTCAAAGCCTTGTAGAGTTATGTGTGTTTAACACACACACATTTTATTGAAAATTAGTATCTTACTCTTTTAGGTAGTTCTGAAAATCTCAGCCTGAAATTTGTTTAGAATTATATGACATTTCCTTTAAGGAAATCTACCCACCACCCTTTTATGGGGAAAAAGCTTCTCTCAGAGCTGTGTGGTAGAATTCATCATTGGTAATATGTTGTCCCCACCTGCATGCAAAGCAGAACTCTTTCTCCTTGCTTTATTTTCCCTGTTCTCTATTTCTCTTTGCGGTGCATTTACCTCAGTGGCTATTACCATGGTGCTCCAATCAATAGAATGTCCAGTGCCCTGTATAATTTAGTCTTAATTTTTTTCACCCACAGGCTTTGATTTTGATGTGGACACTTCCACCACAAGCCTATACCTAATAATTAAAATCCTCATATTTTTTGCACAAGTTTGCTATTTTCATTTCTGATGCATTTAGGCACTCTGAATTGTTCCCTGAAGCCAAATCTATACTTTTTATTGTTATGTGAATATTCTGCTCATACTAGATATTACACTTTTACTTCCTATTCAATAAATATCTATGACATTCAGCTCAGCAATGAGTATTAGTCTGTCAGAACACTAATTTATGGTGGGAATAGCGTAATATCAAAAGGTTTATGGATCAGAAATGTGTAAATATGAAGTTCAATCAGTGGCTCTTCTGTGAATTAAATTCTAAATAAACATTCCATTCCAAAATTTGTTAGTGCATTTTTTTATCTGTTGTTTCAAAACTGATCTGAAATGTCAGGTGATTTATGAACTTAGGAGACTCTTATTCCCTTCTGCATTTTGTGACAATATATAAGCCATCAGGTTGTTGAGGATGAGAATACATTTCAGTTACTTCATTGGGATATAGCTCAATATTAACTTTCTGGTCTGCTGTCTTACTGAACAATGCCTGTTCCTCTGACAGTTCATTTAGATATTGTCATGGTCTTGGAAGCTTTAAAGGGGTTAATGAGGTATTTATTCCATTATTGTTATTGGAAATTACAGTGTCTAGAACACTTACACAAGAAGATTAAAGATAGATGCTTTAGACCACTTTCTATAGTCTGATAGGCCATTATTTTCTGGTTCATAACACAAAATAGTACTTTTCATCAAGAAGCTCATATTCTCTAGATGATTCAAAAATTCACAGACCAAAACCAATGTGAAATATTAAGTTCCTAATACTTTTTTAACCCCAAACAAGTTAGAATGCAAATGCTTTAATCAAACAAGGTGAAAGTGTCACACACATTTCTTTCTTGTGAAGACTGACCATGAAAGGGGTGCCTTGACATGTTGGAGTAGACCTCACCTGGCTTCTGCTTATGGCTTAGCAAAACACGGCAAACTCTGCTGCTGCTGATGGTTTGAGTTGTTTTGCACAGGATTTAAAACTTTGTTGTTTCCCTGATATCCAACAGGGAGACATTGAGTCAAGTTTTGCCATTTTAATGTGGTTCCTTGGGGTAATGAGCAACAATTTCACACTGGAAAGACAACACTCACAGTGTGAGTTGTATGGTGTGTTTGAGACATTCGGGATCCTGTCCCTGTGTGCCTTATTATTAGCATGAAAATTCCCGCTATACTTTTTCAATCCTGACGGCCAGGAAACCATTTCATAGCCCTCCAATCTGTTCAGGTTGTGCAACATGGTGATGAAGCTATCAGAGATCTGTAAGCGTTTTCCTCAAGGTTTAGAATTAACAGAGCCATTCTTGGCAATCTTTCATGCTCACACTGTATAAGAAATTATGCAACCAGTTGTTTTATTAGATGATAGATACCTCCTGGTAACTAGATCTGGAACACATCTAACAGCCGATGAAGAGAGAGACTCTCAAGAGCTGGGGAGAAACAGACCTCTATCCTTTCTGAAAAAGAAAAGCCATATGTAATGGTCTTGGGAAACTTGTTCTGGGTGATCCAGCTTGAACTGGTGACCCTTCTTCAACTGCTTGACCATGCTTGGACAGGGGAGTTGGATGGGATCATCTCCAGAGGTCCCTTCCAAACTCAACCTGTAATTCTGGGAGGCACCTTTAGAGGCTCACACACTCCTTCGCACCCCTGGGTGCACAGGATGGGCAAGAGGCACAGCAGGACATGCACCAGGAATCTCTGCTTCTTACAGCTCCTTCCACAGGGCAGCCCCCATGTGTCTGCCCAGATCTGTTGAGAAACACGTGTCCCTTCTCCTGACAGTAGGATTTTTTATCCACAATTATTTGTTGTGAAGGGGTAAGTGTGGTGCTGTTTAATTCCTTACTCTCTCTTTGCCTGGATAGCTTTGAGGGCTGTACAGTCCATGGTGGATGCCATCTGTACTGTACTGCCTGAGGTGCAGCCCTTCAGTGTCACCCAAAATGTCTCTGACAGCGTCTAGGACTCCTCACACTCAGTTTGGTGTCTTCTCCTCTAAGGCATCCTTTCCTCTTTGCTTCCATCTTCGCCTCCTCATCTTCTTCCTTGACACTCGCCTGCATTGTCCTATGGTCAATTACAAGAATCACCCTGTTAGAAAGAGGCTTTGGTTCATCAGAATTTAGAAAATGGACTTTTTTCTAGAGAAGGGATTTAGTCAGCATTTAGTTCACATGCTAAGCCTTACAGTAATCCTTGAGGAAGGCAACAAGATACCAGGCTGCAAAATAATGTGGTCTAGAGCCAAGATGTATTGGGAGATATTAATGTAACAGAAAACAGCTTCATTGTAACAGAAATGCGTTTTATTTTCACACAGCAATACAATGCATAATCTGATGCATTCTCACAAATACATTTATGATCTTGAATATTATTTTGGAAAAAGTAAACAGCAACTGAGAAAGTTTCTGCTTATAAACAGAAAAACCCAAACCATTTCTTGATTTGGGGTTTGGTTGGGGATTTTTTTTACATTTACGAAGTGGAGATAGGTTATAAACCAGGAAAAAAAAACCTATTTATAGATGATACACAGCCAGCAATGCCCATTTCTACTGGCCGGTATGCCCGTGTGACTATTTCATCTTCCATGGTAACTTAAACACAAGAAAAAAGCGTTTACAGTTCAGAGCACTGCTGCCTGGCCAGAGGTTTGTAATAATTCATAGACCTTTCACTTTCATTTTTCTAGAGCTGAGGAATTACATTCTGCTATTAAAATGTCTTTGTGAGTTGCCTGGTAGAGGGTAGTATTCTTTCTGCTCAAAGAGATAAATAGAAAATCGTGGGGAGCGGGTACTTCTTAATAGCAGGTGCTCTAAAGAATCCATATGCCTTGAAAGAGAAGATCATTGTGCTTCCCTTCACTCATCAGCTGTTTTCCAGATAGGATCCCTTAAAAGATGTGGGCTAGCAAGAACAGTTTATCCTCCTTGGGCAGTAGCCACATGTGATTGTCCTTTTGTGCAAATTAAGGGCAAGACAACCTTGAGAGTGGGGTGTGAATCTGACATCCTTAAGTGGTTGCAAGGCTGGGCAAAGGGTTGGGTACCAGCTGCCAGATCTGTGTGTGAAAGGCTTGAGAACGTCCCAGGCAGCAGCAAGTGGGCACAGTTTGTGGGCAGCTGAGGTGAGGCTGGGATCTACTCAGTGATTCATTGGGGTTGGCTTTAGCAGTCTTGGCCACAGTGGCAATATTTGGAGTACAGCCCTGATGTAGAGAGCTTGGTAGAGCTCATGGGATTTTATGGAGCTCCTTCCTTTCCAGAGTCAGAACTCTACCTAGTGTTTTTCTTTTTTATTTTCAGAATTTATTGATTTCCCTGCTTTGCTTGACTGACAAAGGCCTGGAGGAGAAAATGAAAGTTTCTGCTGGGAATTTCTGTCTTAATGGTAGACAATGCTTGTCTAAGTCTTTCAGCTATAATAGAAAATGCTTCCATTAAATCTAACTGGAAGAACTCAGTCTGGGGAGCTTCCTGGGAGGAGGTGATGTTTGTCTATTGGTTTCCCTGCAATATATGAGCTTTGACTGGTTTGCATGTATTTGATTGCAGCAAACTGTAGACCCAGCTCATGGGTCTCAAAAAGAAAGGGAATGTTGTAGACTCAACAACTAATAATAGTTAGGATCAGATCATGACAAAATTTAGCTTTTTGGTTGAACTTCCAGACTACTTCCAAAAAAATGTCCTGGCTCCCATTCCCCAGTTTAAACTGCTGTTCTCAAGGTAAAAGAAAAAGCCAAAAGGTAGTAGCATGTCTCTAAGCTGTTTTATTCCTCAAGTGAGACATGGGACCAGGTGGAAAAATATATCAAAAATAATTTCCTTGGTCTTTGTGTCTTCAGACTCCAGTTTCTCCATCAGTGAGCACAGCCTTATATTCTCAGTCCTGCATAGAGGGTTATATTATGTTGACTTGAACCTTCATAAAAATCACAACAGAAAAGCTTTTTGCAGAATGGGGAATGCAATTCACTGATGTCCACAGTATAAGCTGAGATTTGTGCATGCCAATAGCCATGTGTGCTCCCAATAACAGGGTCTTGCTCTTCTTGGCATCCTTATAAACCTTCAGACAAGTCTGCAAAAATATCTTTTCATTCGGTATTCTACTTTTTTCTGTTCCTTTTTTTTTAATAAGCCTTAAATCTTGCCCTTGCATTTTACAAATTGATAAGTGTCCTGACATTGCAGAACCTGGGGTAGATTGTATCAACCTTCATTCCTTCCCTTGCAGGGGTAGCCTTGCCATATGTGACATGCCATTCATAACACGAACAGGAGTGTACAATACAGAATACCGAGGTTTTGTTACTGGATAGAAAAGGAAGCTCAATTTTTTGAAGTGATTTTGGGAGAGAGAAGTAAGAGAAGAAGTGGGTATTTATTAATTTCTGCTCCAAGTAAAAAATCTTTAGTTTCAAATTCATAGAAGGGCCTATCTTTGGCACTTAGGCTCAGTGTCTGTCTCAAGCCAGTGGAGCTGCACTGGTTCCTGCAAGCAATGCCTCAGCCCTCCAAGTGACTTTGTAATTGTAAATTCTTTCAAAAAGAATATGGAATAAATATTGCTCTGTGGGTTAGCAGCCTATTTATAATGCCTGTTTCTCTGTTCATGTTGTCTCATGTCCATAAGAAACAACTCTGATGAAGTCAACATCGTTAGACCAAGTTAAAATTATTTTGAAAGGAAGCTGGGCTTGATTCTGATGTATTAAATTTGTGCAGATGAAATTATCCCACCCTATGTCTTCGCAGTTGTTATAATGTATGCAGACACCAATACTATTTTAACAATAACGCTGATTAATAAATTTTACATATTTGATCATCATAAATCAAGAGTTACACCATTGAAATCAATGGTGCCAAACAAATCTCAGGATGCAGTAAGTGAAGGAAGGCACATGAGCAGTTCAGGCTAACAGAAAAATGAATGGTGCTGGTTCCAAAGTTATTTCAATAACATCTGGGTTTGGCTTTGACTATGTGGTGTGTAGGAGAGGTCTTCAGTTAGACTGCACTGCTCTAGCTTTACTGGTGTTCTTGGGGTAAGGACAAGTTATACATTTTGTCTATCTTTTTGGTTTTCTGACTGCATGCATATGATTTAAAATCAACCTTGTCTCTGGTTTATCTATTGATTTTTGCATGTTTAGCCACTTTGCATACATAATTGCTACATTTGCAGTTGCAAATCAAACTTTGCCAATTAGGATTACTGGAAGAAATCCTCTTGGCTGAAGTAGTTCTGCATACAAAGATGTGATGGAATGGTCAATGCTGCAATCCTGTGACTGGAAATGCTACATTCTGGGAGAGCTGGAAAATAGTTTTATTTCCATAACATGCAGAAAAACATGCCACAAAATTATTCATCATTAAGAAAACAATATAAGCAGTGGTTTTGCTAGGATGCAGTGCTACGTGCCTGATGGAGAAAAGAATCACCCCACGACTGTTTCTTTCAGATTAAATAGTGCTATTTTCACATTGTCCTATATCTTTCAGACAATACAAGTTTTAAATTATTTTTGCTTTTGCTTTTCAAATATTTGAATATGGAACCTTTTGTAACACAGTTGTATACTTGAAACGGTTGCATTTTACCAGTGATTGCTTTTAATTACTTTGCTTATTTTTTTGGGCATTTTTATTGACTAATATGTATCTGAAAAGGAAAAGGAAGTCTCTGCAGGAACTGTGTGCAGAAAAGCGTTCTTCAAGGCAAAAGTGGGATCAGGCTGAATCTTGTGGTCCCTGTGAAACTATTTGCAGTTTTTACAAAACCTTCACAATTTACACTTGAAGGCATTGTGTCTCTTGTCAGTGCTGGGTCATGGCCAGTTTTCCGTGTCTGGCAAGTCAGGTGTCTCAAGAATTCAGTATTGAGCATTTTGCTTTGAAAGGCTCAACTTAAGAGCAGCCAAGGGTGGTTACTGTTCTGCTCACTGTGTTGTGTTGTGGTCATTTGACTGTAAATCTGGAAAGAAATTTAGTAATTTCAGTACAATTCCCTGTTCTGTTGTTTGCATCTCATATTTCACCCCAAACAACCCCTGTGACTTTCCCAGAAGAAACAAAACTCTGAAATACCCTGTCATTTCCTTAGACTTGAGGCCGTGGCTGAAGCCTGTGAGTGTGACCATGGGAATTTCATGACTGATAACTGTATCATTAAAAGCTCAGAATTAATCACTGAGTATCACTATACCTGAAGTCCTCTTGCTTGTTTAAAAAACTGATTAAACCCATCTTTAGGCAGAATATCTATTGCAAAGGGAAAATGTGAAAGAAAATTGATTTTGATTCCTTGTAACATAAAACAGTGACGATCATTTCTTTCCCTCCTACCAGTATGTAATCAAACATGAGCTATAAGATCAGTAACAAAATTATTCTGCTTTTAGCTGCTAGTATTCTTAGCCCAAAATCAGAGCTTATAAGGCAGCACTCTTGACCTGTTTTCTGTGGTTTGCTAGGTTTTCAAGGAAGAAAGAC
>VWPU01004562.1:72500-115000 GCA_013398955.1 Callaeas wilsoni
ATGGACCTACCAGTTTGGGGTCTAATTCTCCACTGTAGGAGAACAACTATAAATACTGAACCCTCTGGATTTGCAAAAATAATTTCATTAAATGTAAGTGTCACTTTTAATTCTTAGTTCTGTTTCTGCATGCCAGCCTTGGTATTTAACATATAAACTTTGTGCTCCCCTTTAAAGGCTTTTGCAGTGTGAGCACAGCCACGTGCCTGGCTGCCTGCTTGCACTCCCTGTGGGCAGTGGGACACTCCTCCTATTGCATCCTCTCCAGAGCACATCTCTGCTCGTGCTGTGTTTATCCTCAGCCTGAGGGATGATCCGTGTGCTCAGGAAGGAGCTGCAGACATGCTCAGCTCAGAGGAAATCCCAGTGAAGGTTCTGGTCCTGCCGCAGACCTGTTGCACAGGGGTTTGTCAACAAAGCCTGGCTGAAAGGTGGGCAATGGTGCAAATGTGCTCACAGACACACTTACAGAACCTGGGGCTGGCATTGTAAGACAAAATGCCATATTCATGGCATTCTCTGAGATGGAAAACATGGCCATTTATGGGGTGGTCAAAAAACAGCACAGAATCAACCTCAGGAGTCAGGTGAGTGGCTTCCTCCGAGGTGTAACTTTTCTTTGAAACAAAAGAGAAAAACTCCCTGAGGTCTATTTTTACTTAAGAGCTAAGGGCACTCAAGGATATGGTTTCTTAAAAATTAACAGTGGGGGCAATGTAAGCAGCGGTCTAATCAGGAAAAAATTGTGTTGCACTTGGAGCTGAAACTCCCTGGAATTGAGGACAAAACCCCAGTGACTGGGACCTGAGCCAGAAATTTCGCCCTGGAACTAGGATTTCTTGTTGCCTCATCTTCTTGCATCAAATGTTTTCAGGTAGCGCGCGTTTCTTTCTGTTCCAGTGCACAGCCCTAATTCTACTCTGCAGCATTTCAGGACTCTAACATTGTAAAATGTGGGTTCGAACACTATCTTTTTCCATAGGAATGTGTTAAACAGGCCATGAAAAGCCAGCATGATCAAAAGATGTTCTACAAAGTATTGATATTTCACTGCTTCTTACCTTGAGCTTCTCCAGTAATTCACCATATCAGAAATACAATATTTGTAAGTTCTTTTTCATAGAGGTCTTTATGGGTTTGGAAATTTAAACACCGCGAAGCTGAAGTTGAATTGGAAACCAAAAGTCTCTAAGCTTGTACATCTTAGAAAAAAAAAAAATTCAATTAAGTGGGATTTTAGCCGTTTCAATAAAATTGGACTCTCCCTTTTCAAGATAAGGGTCCTATAGAGCTGCAGCAACCTTTATGTGGCAGGAATATCCACTTCTACTAAATGTATAATCCTAGCTCAGGATACAATACACACAACAGGAAATCAATGTATAGTAGAATCAATTTGAAAATATAAAATAAACTAATATATGAGTGGAAAATTGACTTCCTATGGATTAAAAGCAGCACAAATGGTAGAAAAATCTGGCTTTTTAACAGGAGGAGGTGGGTGGTAATAATAATGCAACTGATTAACTCGCTGGACTCAAGCTGCTGTGTGTGCACATAGATTTTTTTCCTTTAGTGAAAGGATTCAAAGAGGAAATAATTTATTGCTGCACTTTGCTCAGTGTTTGTCATTGAAAGGATGCCAAGTGTGTACAGCACCATGAAAAAAAGGGGAAAAGTAAAAGATACGGAATGCATTATTTAAAATACCAGCACCATAAACAGTGTAGGATTACTGTGGGAATCCCATTATAGCTGTAGGGACATAGAAATGTTTCCATTACGATTATCGTGGAGGAGTTTATAACTCAGCCACTGAGATTTTTATTTTTTAAGGGAATTTAATGTTTGCATAATGTGCTGTACTGACAGTCTGGAAACTGGATGTCTCCTATTTGCGGTCAGAACAGATACAATCAGACATATAGGGAAATCTGCCCCCAGATTACCCAGTGCCAACCTCAGTACTGCCATCAGCAGGTCCTTCAATATCTGTTTCTTCCAGCCATTTTTGTTCATTGATATCTCCCTGGTGATTGCTCTCAGGGACAAAATAGATTGAGAGTAGAAAGTTTTTTTGTTTCTCATCTCTCAAAAAGGATTTGTGAGAAAGATAAAGCAGAGGTGGAGGAGGGAGGGAAACAAATTATTAGCACTGGACCAATCCACTGGGATGTAACTTCATGAGTTAAACTTCAATAATGTATGCACATGGAACTTTGCTGCCTGATTTCAGGATCTGAAGTCAGCCATCAAAGGGTGTGTTTGTGCAGATGAAGTCACAGACCCAGCACACTACTGAGCTCTAATGGACTAAATGCAGTTGTGTTGTGAGTAGATTTTTTCTTTAATCTTTGTGTGTGGAAAATCTGCTGTGCATGGAGTGGAGGGGTGTTATTTTAGATTAATATCTGATATAATTTGACTAGAATTCTTTCCTCTCCAGAGTTTGTCACTTTTGACCAAAATTCTGTGTGCTGAGATCCATAGTAAATGATAGAGAGTGCCTGAGTCTTGCCGTCCGGAAGGGGTGTTATTGGGTTAGAGTACTTTAGGATGTTGGAATGGTTATTCTTTAGTGCTAGATTTATTCTGTTCCCTACACCTTATGTGACAAACAGCTCCTCTTTTGAACGGATCCTGGCATAAAGAAGACAGTAGTCTAGATTTTTTTGTTTGTAGGATTGTAACATAAACATCCACAGCTGTCAACGATCAGGGAAGTGCCTGGCAATCTGTATTTGCTGCAACTGGCACACCATTTTGTACTCAGTAATTCCCCTGCACTTTTCACTTTGCTTTATAAGGGTGGAGGAATCTCTGAAAAAAAAAGCATACCTACAGAATATATATGTTTTTAACAAAACCTAAATCTGCTAAACCTTCCAATTGAGAAGTGATGAAAACCCAGCTTGGTATCTTAAACAAGTCAGATAACCAAAAAAACTGTAGGGACTTTTAACACCTTATTAGCTGCATTAAGAATTGTTACTGCAATTGATGCTACCAGGATATGTGATGTATTCACGTAATGAACTGCTTTTCAGCCATCCTGAGATGTCTCATATGTCAGTCTGGAGGCTGCGATCCTCCAAACAGATAGGAGTAATGAAGGTGTGTCTAGCACTAACTGAGCATGGAGTGCATTTAAAAAATGAAAACAATAATCATGCTAAATAGGACTGTTGCTGGAAGCCATTAGTATCTATCAGATGAGCTGTGGAGGCATTGACAGAAATAGTTTAATATATTGTCAATGGTGGTTTTTAAAGTGTTTCAACCCTAGAGTGTCTGAGACACTTCAGGAAGCTGGCTGAGCATTTTATCATTCGCAGGAGGTCCAGTCCTTTCTCAGGGACAGCAAAGTTTAGGATGCGGGAATGCCACTCAAACAGCTCTGAATGGGCTGAGGACTTTTTTCTTCCAGCTCTTGGGGGCTGAACAGATCTCCCACACCCTCAGGGCACACCCTGCGCTGGCCCCGCTGTCCCGTGCCATCTGCAGCCTGTCTGCCCGGAGTGCCTCAGCCGAAGAGGGAAAACAGCAGGGAAAATGTGGAAATAGCATCGCAGGGCAGACGGGGAGATATCCTTCAGTGCTGAGGATGGCTTCCAGCAGCACTGAGACCTGCCTGCTCCCTTTCAGAACAGTGACAATTTATGCCTACATTCTCCCTGGTTTCTCATAAGAGATGGGTAATTAAATTTATTATCAACAACAAGCAATGTTAAAGAACATACACTTCATTGTTGCAAGGAAGGTTTGTGGTGGGAATTTATTTTATAGGCACACTGCTAAAATTCACTATTTCAAGTGTTGATACTGAGCTGGAATGAATGTTTTGAAGAGGCACATACATCCAAGGAAGCCTTCCAACCATGAATATTAATAAAGTCTGAGCTGAGATCCTGTCTGACAGATGACCAGCTCCATGCCATCCATTGCACTGCAACATGTTCTTGAGCCTCAATTTGTCAGCAATAAAAGTCAGCTTGCCTAAACCTTCTGTTAGGAAAAGTTGCAGCATTGTATGCATGAGGCATATGATAGTGCAGCCCCTGAAAACCACAGAGCTACACTGTGGACGAGTTTTGGTGTGTAGCTCCCCAACTGCTTCCCACTCATCAAATGACTCTCCAAAAGGCCCTGGCAAAGTGTGGATGGACTCTGAACTGTGTTAGATGGTAAAAATGTTGTTGCAGGCCATGCTGCTTCTGCCTGAAAGGAGGCTGTAATGAGGTAGAGGTTGCTCTCTTCTCCCAGGTAACAAGGGATAGAACAAAAGGAAATGGCCTTAAGTCGCACCAGAGAAAGTGTGATGGAATTGCTGTCCCTGGAAGTTTTCAAAAAACATGTAGATGTGGCACTTTGGGACATGGTTTTAGTGGTGGGCCTGGCAGTGCTGGGTTCATTGTTGGACTCAACTATCTTAGAGGTCTTTTCCAACCTAAATCATTCTCTGATTCTTATATTCTAGACATTGTGATGGTGGTAGAGACAAGATCTTAGCAAGGAGATGGATGTTTGACAGTAGAGTGTCCTTCAGGGTTAATCATCACAGCACAAGTGGTGCAGTCACTGCTTTAAAGGCACATAGATGGACAACTTTCAGGCCTTAAATATGGCAGGGAT
Source organism: Callaeas wilsoni (assembly GCA_013398955.1). NCBI lineage: Eukaryota > Metazoa > Chordata > Aves > Passeriformes > Callaeidae > Callaeas > Callaeas wilsoni. Next base: position 77,133 of record VWPU01004562.1, read on the forward strand.
GTTCCCTGGTCACTGGTGTGAATGCCAGTGTCTGGGGTCCTGTCTGGAGGAATGGGGGCAATTTGAGAAGAGCTTGGATCAGATCAACAGCCTCCAGAGAAGGATTACAGGAGGATTTTTGGAGGAAGGATAGCTAGAATAAAAAGCTATCACATGCATTTTAAGTGTTAGCCTATTACACCTGCATTATACTTAAATCGTTAAATACACAGGGATTATGAATACACAGGGATTATAGGGTGTTGTACCAGAGAATGAAATATGAATGTAAATAAAATCGTGTTCGGCTCATAGGAGTCTCTGAACAGTGTCTGATAGGACCAGCTGACCAGAAGCCCTTAAAGGGCATTTTAAAACTCAATCCAATTCAGAGGCTGGGTTAGACACATCATGGAAGTGTTCCTGAAGGGAAAACATTATGCAGATTGGCTCTCAAATGAGTGGGAGCAGAGGACTGTTACTACTATATTTATTACAGCCTTTATATGATTGTACACTAATGTTTACACATTATTAGTATTTATTTGTATTGCAGTAGCCAATAGCTACTTCTGCACTACATTTTTATTTTTCCAGACATGGTATAAACCTATAATTAAAAAAAAAATTCTGCTTTATAGAGTTTATATGGTCTCAGCAGATGATTTGTAGATATATTGTTGCTATCAGTTCTTTCTAGTTCTGCAGTATGGCTATAAGCACTTATGGACATTATGGAAATGTCTGTGAAGTAAAGAAATAAGTCTTAGTACAAGTTGGCATTCATCCATGAAGATTTAGATACCTAATTTATAAACATTTAGTAAATATGAATTAATCTTGACATGCTGGATTTTGTGCTGAATTAAATAATCATACTTACAGTCTATAATGCACTTGGACAATAGGTAAATTAGTCCTTCATTAAAAAATCATGAAGGAAAATGCATAATCTGCAGCAATACCCAGAGGAAAAATTACAGTTATTTGAAATAAAAACACTATTGTTTGCAAATTTGTGGAGGTTGTTTTTTAGTTTGGCTTCTGGGTTTTTCTTTTTGTTGGGTTTTTTAACAGTGTTATAGATCTTCCTGTGTATTGTCTCGATCATGAGACTTCCACTTCAGAGTATTAACTAAATACCCAAGGTTTAATTGGAAATCTAAGGTAGAAAAACTGTAAATCTCCTTTCAGTCATTTGTCTCTGCACTGCCTGCTTCTCAGCGGCAGACAAAACAGTATGTGCTTTTACATCTGATTAATGCAAACGAAAGCTGTGATTAAAACATCCTTGAATTCTTCTGTCATACAGCACAATTTAAAATTGTGAATTATCCTTCAAAACAGCACAAGTGGTGCAATTGCACATTAGCATAACAGCAAACCTTATTTACACAAGCACAAATGTTGTGTAAATTGGCCTTTAAGTGGGTTTTAAATGGCAATCACTTGGTAGGTGTTTTCAGAACTGCTAAATAAAAAAAAATAACTATAGTGCAATATTTTACAAATGAATACTTTTAATGGGCCTATTTTCAATTGAATTGACTATGAGAACAATGAAGGCAGAAAATGACAACAGTTATTTAATCTGGGATGCAATATAAATACTGGAACATTTTTAAATTGTTCAGCATCTTGTAGCAGAAAGTATTTGTGAAAGTCAAGTGGTTATTAAGCTTATGAACTCTCTGCTTTGCCCTTCTATCATGTGCAGCTGTAAGCTTGGGGACATACACAGATAAGGGGCAAGAGAAATTCAGACCAAGAGTGTCTGTTTTTATGGCTTTCACAAGGCATAGACAGGACTGATTATTGCTCCTCATGGTGAGAAATTGCTCACAACAGCTTCAGGGCAAAAGGGCTCCAAGTCAGAAGTAATCCCCATAATCTCAGGGGAAATGGTCAGCAACCAGGGCACAAGTTTGTGGAGCTGGATGGGACCCACACAAGTGTACTGAGGGAGCTGGTGGAAGTTCTCACAGAGCCTCTCTCCATCACTCACCAGCAATTCTGGCTCACTGGGGAGTTCCAGGTGACTGGAGGCCAGCAAATGTGATGCCATCGACCAGAAGGGCCAGAAGAAGGATCAGGGCAGTGATCGTCCCTCTGTAAGCACTGGTGAGGACACACCTCAAATGCCTTGTTCAGTGTTGAGTCCTTCTCAACAAGAAGGACATTGAGGGGCTGGAGTGAGTCCAGAGAAGGGCAACAGAGCTAGGGAAGGGTCTGGAGCACAAATTTGATGAGGGGCAGCTGAGAGAACTGGAGGGTCTCAGTCTGGAGAAAAGGAGGCTCAGGGGGGACCTTATTGCTCCCTACAACTCCCTGACAGGAGGAGCCTGAGGGATCAGTCTCTTCTTCCAAGTAACAAATGAAAGGATAATGGGAACAGCCTCAAGTTGTGCCAGGGGAGGTTAAGACTGGATATTAGGAAAAAAATCTTCACTGAAGAAATGTGAAATGAAAAGCATTGGAACTGACTGCCCAAAGAAGTGGTGGAGTCAACATTCCTGGAAGGACTTTAAAGACGTGTAGATATTGCACTTGGTACATGTGCACCTCTTGGATGTGCCTCTTGGATGGTTCTCCTGGGCCAGAATGGGGCTTAGCTGACTCAGAACTGAGCTTTGTTTTTTCCCTCTGATTTTGAGCCAAATTCTGTAAGTAAATGGTGATTAGTTGTGCTGTGTGTTGAAGTGTGCTCCTTCATGGGCTGAAGAAGTCCACAACAAAGAGCATGGGCAAACAGCTCAGGATGGGGGGCTCTGTTCATGGGACAGGGGTCAGCACTGGATGCAGTCCTGTCAAAGCTGAAACAGAAAATTGAAATTGGATCCATTTGTATTCAGCTGATTAAGGAAATCTTCCAAAGGTGCTGTCAAATACCTGGTATCAAATGCAAGGCGTAAGATGATGAAACAAGAACATTTTAACAGAGGAGATGTCATTTTCTCTTCTTTTTCAAACAGCAAATTATTCTGCCTGTGTACTCTGGATCAGCCATTGGAATTACACAAGCCTAAAACTTGCGTGAAATCAGAAACACGATTGTCTAAGGCTTCATTCTCTGCACCATATGAGCAGGCAGCTTGCAATCAGCCCTGATATATAAAGCCTGTTTACCAGAGTGATGTTTAGAGGTTTTACGCTGTTGTATTCAAGCTAATATTTCAACTGATTCTAATCAGCTTGGATTCATATCCCCAGTGGTTTCTCACAAATGAAGGATTTGAATGAATCAGGCACTAATCAGTCCCTGATAAGATTTGGTGATGTTTGTCCTGTGTTTGGCATTATGCGTCCTTTTTGTTTGTAATATGTGCTTTTATACTCACTAGTCTCTATTTTTAAGTTTTGTTTACAGCCTTCTCTTTCTCTTCTGTTTCTCCCTTAGTGACTTGCACTAATAGTTATTAGGATTCATTTACTCCTAGGACATAGGCACATGCTAAATTCTGATGTAGTGATTTCAGAATTGCTGCCCTTCAGCTGATCAGTTCTCCCTCTGCTCCAAGAAGTTTGCACTTGGAATGACAGTGCCCCTGCAGTATTTCAGTGCAAAGTGAATCATCATAGACCACCTTTACTCTTTCCAAGTCCTTATGGCTGTAATACTCATTTGCCCTTCATTATCCCCTTCCTAATGTGCTACTTTATGTTCATTTTGTGTCTGGCCTGAAAGCAACTGGGACTCCCAGGAATCAGCTTGTTTAAACCCACAGAAAGAGAAATGAGTACACAAAAGCACCAATGACACATAAGACATTATTACCCTAAACTACAAAGCAAATGCACAAAAAAGGAAGAAACCAAAGTATTTTCTTGCAGTACATGGAATTTTGTTTTGAAATATAAATGGCTTCAACTTTTAGCTGGCGTCCGTGACTTCCAGGACAAACAGAGCAGATCCCGTTGTTGTGTGGTTTCTGGTGCCTGCACAGGCACATGGCAAACCCCACATAGATGCCATGTGCAGCAAGCTTACCCTCCAAAGGCAAAGGGGATCCTCTCTGAGGCACATCAAAGTCAAGCAGATCATATAGTCCTTATCATAACCAGTCATAAATAACTGTGCCTCTGAAATCCTTTAGATTCCTTTCTCTCCCTTGTCCCACTTGAGGGCTTTTCCCAAATCTCAGAGTTCTGATGGTAAATTTCTTCTATTTTTCAGTTTAAATTTATAGCCAATTTAAATTTTATCATTTGAATATTATTTATTCATATGCATTTGCTGTTGTGCCAACTTTACCCTTTTGCCTAAATAGATTTTCTACCTGCTGGAGAAGATGCTCCTTTGATATATTTATAGGGAGAACTATATCACATATCTGCCTTCGTTTTTCTAGCCTAAGCAAAGGTCTCTTGAAAAGAAAGGCCTCTATTTCTCAAGACACCTGCATAACTTTTCTCTGCCTCAGTTCAGTGTGAACTTATCTTCCTGGATGTAATTTCAGGAATAATCTTCCTTGCTTTAACATTAAGTCTGTTGCTGGGTTCATACATACAATATTTTCTTAGTTCAGCTTAAAAATATATTGTCTGATGCAGTCTAGTGCAGTGAAAAGACAGATTGCAATGTTGGACACGGACAGTTCAAGTTGTCTTCTCAGTCTTTTATCAACCCCCTTTTGGAGCTGTCTTGAAAAGAATAAATGAATGTGGTCCCAAGGCCAAAGCAAATATTTTATGTCCCTCCATTTATCAAGAATGAACTTCAGTCTGATCTTCTGCTGTCCCAAACATCACCCAGACACCTGCAAAGAATCGTCAGCACAGTACCAGCAAGCTGACCAAGCTCCATGGTTTAAAAGGAAGATTAATACTATTGCTAATAACAATCATAATAATAATAGCAGTAATAGATCCTTGAAAGAAGAAATACAATCCAATTTGTTCCATTTTTAAGCTCTCTCCTCAGTGAAATCTCCTGAGCTTTTCCTCCAAGCTCACCCCGGTGGAAGGATCATGAGTTCAGTCTTCCAGCAAAGCAGCTCATCCACACTTAAGCTCACGTAGACAGCAATCTCACTTTACAACTGAGGTTAATCGGTCATGGCTGATGAGCTTTGTTTAATGAAAGATCATTTATATAGTGCCCTTTGGATAAAGGCTCTACATTTTAGCATTCAAGAGAAGGTGAATGGAGGAAATAATGAGACATGAGAGGGGTTAATACCAAGAGGTTTGGTTTTTTGCTGCTCTTTTCCCAAATAAGTGCTATAAAATGAAGTTTTGCTTCTGGAGGATTTATTATTACTATCTTTCCTTCATGTGTTTACTTCCTCAGACCCTAGATGTGAAAATGGACTTCCATGCACTGCCCAGAAACTTGCAGCCGTCTGCATTTAATCTGAGCAGCAGCGGCTGCTTGAGATGAACGTATTAAAAATTAACTGTCTGGGTTGTACATCTTCAATCTGAACCCATCTCTAAAATTTCCAGTGTTGTTCTACCACTTTATCCTCGGAAATAATGTAAGGTCAGAGTGTTAATCACTCATTTTTACTATGCTGCTAATGCAGCTTTTAAATTTCAGCTCTGTTTGTTTTTTTTCTTGTTATGCTGAAAGCAATATAAAAATAATTTTAAAATAAACTTTGCTTCCACTGTTCTGCACTGGTACCCAGTGCTACCTGGCAGACCTTTAAAGTGTCGATTCTGCATGACTAATTGATTGCTTCATCTGGGGTTAATTAATTAATTAGTAGCAGAGCTGCATTAAAGATTGGAGGCATTCAGAACTCCCATAATGGACGGGAGCTTTATTAGTACATAAAATGAGTGTTTAAAATCCACACAGCAACTAATATGCTCTTGAGGCTTTCATTAAACAAACCTATAAAATTACTTGCTTCATTATGTATTTTAGTTACTTTCTTCACATTGTACGGTATCTCTTCACCTTTTTCTTTTGCCAGCCAGTTTTAAGTGCCTATTTGAAATCAATTTCTCTAATAATGGGCTTAATGAGCTCATCAATTAAGGCTGCCATAATGGAATGTAACTGTGTGGTTTCAGTTATCAGTTAAACTCTGGAACTAATTTCCATGCTTCATCTATCAAAAATGATTGGCTAATATTGTTTAGCTTCTGCTTTAGGATGATAGGGAGACCTCGGGCCCTTCTTCACTAATGTCCGAAGGGCTGAATTTCTTCTTGGAGAAGCAGAAAGGGAGGGAGGCGAGGTGGGATGGAAAGAACAATGAATGGAGAGATTTGGGCCTCTATCTGGATCTGGAGTAAGTGTGATCCTGTATTTCAATGCCAGCATGGTAATTAGTAGTAATGGATTACATTTTCAGACGTATTAGATAAAATGATCGTTCCACATGAAAAATCCCATTATGAGTTTCTTACCTCTCGCTCCCTCTGTCTCTCTCGTGCTTTTACTTGCTCTCTCCATTTTAATAACCACTGCCCTTTTCTGTGACCCCTTTAAATAATGGCATAAACAGTCAATAGACCTAAACATATAAATATTTCCTTAAAACCATGCCCTCACATTTATAGCAGCCAAACCTGAATTTTGGGAAGTGCTTTCTCTGTACGGAAAAGAATAAATACCTCACCAGACACAAACATCTATCAAGCCAAGAAAATCCACACAATAAATGGAGTGTAAAAAAATTTTTTTAGGAAATATTGTTAAAAAGCAGAAAAAATAGAAAATCACAGTTTTTAATTCCTGTCTGTTTAAGTTATTAATACTAGTAATATTTGTCTGTTCTTGCTGTTAAGATTAGATGTGTACAGGTTAGTGTGCAATAAAATTTCCGGCTAATAGTTGGGTTGTACTGATTTTCTTATATAATCAAGACTTTCCAGGTTAACAGTAACAAAATTTGGCTCACAACCCAGATGTTGACTGAAATGTTAAAAACTCTTCAGCTGTGAAAGTGTGTGTGAACTCTGTTGTGGCTGTATTTACTTCTCTCTCTTACAACAGCATCTGTGCTCTTCTAGGCATTTTCCAGGTGTTTGTGAGGGATGAAGGAAGGAGACATTTCAGAGGGAGAATGGCAGGCTGGAGGTTGGTTGGAGGGGAATAGCAGGGACTTTTTAAATACAGGCTCTTTAGAGTCAATGTAATGGGCTACTCTTCAAGTAAGTGGCTTGAAAACAATGGCACTATGCGAGGGAGAAGATTGCCTTTAGGTGTCAGAGCCTGGCTGCTACTTTTATTTTTGAGACATGAAAATTCTGTGCTAGTGGACTATTACCCAGTAAAACTCGAAACTGGAAAAGTGCATAAGTACCAAAAATGCCACCCCAGAAACGGTCCAGCTGAGAATTATTCCCCAAGCTTTGTTTTACAGAGCCCAGGAGGGGAGATGACTTTCAGCAGGTTATCAGCTGGAGCAAACCAAAGGGGGTCTTTGAAGGTACAGGAGGATTTTGTGAAGATTCCCTTCTCTGAGGGAGCGATTAGTATCTGGCTGTTGCTCTGAGAGTCATTTTGTAATTGATTGTGCATTCATTTCCTGGCTCTGATCTCGCACCAGCGCTTACAGTTGACTTATGTGAACTGAGTGTGTTATTTTTATCAAGTAAACTTTCCTTGCATGAATAAAATTAATACTGCAAAGATTCTTCTTGTGGAGCAGCAGAAATTGTGGTAAAGCGAAAAAAAAACGTTTTCAAATGTCTTTATAGTAATGATCATTTTAAATAGCCAAGCTCTACAGTACGAGAGTGAGCTCTGTCATAAAGGTAGAAAGCATTTAATTTTCAAATACACAAGATTACCAAATAATTTAAAGATGGTCCTTAGTACAAAAATTTTATAAGTTTTGTGTGCTTTTCTTCAAGTTAGATTTTATAGACAACTATAGAAACAGGGTGTTGACAAAGGAAATTTCAAGTAAAAAAACTCCAAAGAGGTCTTATTATTTTCTTGTGTATTTTTAACTTTATTATATTTTTAAAATTTTTATTTACATTTATATTTTCATGATTCATAATTTTTTCAAGAAAAAACATAAATATTAGTGAAGGTTGTACCTACCCGAAGATTTAATCCCTCCTCACTTTCAGTTTAATTTGACAAAGCTTAGGAAGCCTGAAATTTCTCAAGATGCTTAAAAACTAAAGTAGGAATCCTTTAGTTACATGTTATATATCATAGAGGAACCAAGAGTCTTAAGCTCAATTTTCTTTTCCAACCAAGATGATTTTAATGTCTCTGATGTAATGTAGCTGTAACACTTGTAAAGCCAATGTTATTCTAGTGCTGCAATTTATAAAATCACAGACAAAGAGAAATGCCAGTGATAGACATAAAGTCATACAGTTAAATACTGTGCTCTGAACTCTGATTCAGCTCCCAATTCTTTTGCAGATTCCCCGGATCATTCAGTCTTTTAAAATCCCTCACTGCCTGACTAGTTAGTGGGGATGGAGAGAGCCTGTGCCCCCACTTTGTCTGCCATTGATCTTGAATTCTGCTCTTGGAAGCATTGTTCTATCTCTTTGGTTTTACATTTACAAGCAGGCTGAGAACTCAATTGCCCAAGGATTGCCTCCATCACAACCTCCATCGTGTCCTTGCCTTCCCCACAACCAGTGCAAGGAGCTTCTGTGAGCTGTGGTTTGCCCCTTTTCCCTCTTGTAGGACACCAGGTAATGAACAAGGTGGGCAAGGATCTGACAGTGGGACTAGCCTTTTTTACAAGTCAAGGACCATAGGCAGCAGTGTATCCTCAAAAGCAGAGACCTTCTCTGCCAAATCCTAGAGTAGGAGAGGACTCAGTGAACCCCAGTTGTCTGCTGCTGGTTTGTAACTTTAAGGGCAGAAAAGCACCATTTTTACACCTTGTCTTAGAACTTGCATTGGCCTTTGTTCTGCTTTATCCACCCCATGCTTTACAGCTTTCATATTTTTAAATACAAGGTGACTTGTAACCAATTCCGAAGAAGATAGTGGGTTTATTCTGAATCCCTGATGGCTTCTCCCCCCTACATTCTTCCCTTTAAAATGATATTGCTATTATTAGAAGGCACTGGAAACAGGGAGACAGTGTCACTGTCCACCAAGGTTTCATTCTCTGCACTTAGATACGTGCTATGCCTTTGCCACAGGATAAGAGAAAGGGAACATGGCAGGCCTCAAAGCTGTGCACGAAGGACCTCTAAATAATAGTAATAATAGGTATTTTTAAAAGTCTGTCTTTAAGGGTTGAGTGGGCTCTGTGTGCCCCATTTACGCCTTTTTAATTCTTGAACAATAGCTGTGGGGTTCTTTCCCTGCAGCACAGGAGTGAGGTTAAACATTATTTCTGTAACAGCCTTTTGTTTCCAGCTCCCATGGAGAGAGGGGGGAAAAATTGAGATAAAGAAGTGTTATTAAAATTGTGACACACGGCTCTGGGAGTACGTTAAAGATAGAAGGAGCCAGGACGTCAGGAAAGAAATAATGAAATGCAAAAATCACCCAGACTGACAATTGGGAGCCTATGTAGCAGCTTAGCCTGTTGGTCCAAGGCTATTTGTCATAATCAGCAGCACTTTTCTCATTAGCAAAAAGCCATTACCAGTGGACTTTATCAGCAGCTGTGAGTTATCAAGGGGCACACAGCAATCCTAGCGTGTAGTCGTGGGGTTCAGCCGGGGTCCGGCTGCTTTAATAAGCCGCCAACTCTTTCCCCAAGTTCCCAGTCAGGTGTCACTGCCATTCCTGGTGAGGCAGCCGAGTGCGGTTTATTAACCACCTCCCTCCAGCACCTTCCCACTGCCCAGCACAGGGGCAAAGCCTCTGCCTCTCCTCCTTGCTTTTCCGTCCCTCCCAACCAGCTCAGGGACCAACTGGGCTATGCCTTCCCCATCTGCCTGGACCAACCCTCCTCTTCTCCTCCTCTGCTCGTTTCCAGTCTCTGCCCCCAGCTCAGTCTCCTTGCAGCCACCAAACTCTTCCCTGCTCCGTCTTCTCCATTCTCCTTCCTTATAAAGCCCTACCTACTCCTTCCTCTTTCACCTCCAGTGCCATCTGCTCGGAGGTGCCATCCCATTCCTGCACATGAGCAGGACAGGTTGGATTTTGGAGGAATGCCTCCAAACCTGCTCCAACTGCTGTGAGTCATCTAAAGTAGCATGGTGACTTGGCTGTGTCTGAGCTGAGAGGGAGATTTTCCCTCTCTGCTCTGTGTTCTGTGTGTCCTGTGAGAATGGATAGTCCTATCATACTCTCTTAGGACATATTTAGACTTTTCTTTTCTGTATGTATTCTCTGTGATCTTTTCCAGAGGTCATGGCTTGTCTCCAACAGGCAACTAGAGCAAAAAATTGCCCTTTTTCTGTCCATGCTGTGCTGTCTCCATGACAGGTGGCATTGAGCAGAGGTGACCCTTGGCAGGTCCTGGGCACAGAGCAGGGCTAGGAGCAGCTTCCAGGCTGGGAAAACTGGAGCTCAGCACCAGCCTGACATACAAGTATCCTTTCAGTGCTGCTTGGATAGAGACATCCAGGGAGAGGAAAGAATGTATTCCACAGCTTCATGAGCTGCATCCAAAGTGTCTTTTTATCCCAAGGGAGGAAAATGTGCCTCCCCTGCTCTCCTTTTCTTCAAATAGTAGTAAGATAAATGTTTTGCTTAAGCTGTTGTAAGGAACTCTTCCTTTGAATAGGAGGAAATTCAAAGCAATTCAGTGCCAACTTTTCTTCACTGTGACTGGAGTGGGAAATTTGAGACATTTTAAGAAAACAGCAGATAGCAGCTTGGGCAATGCAATGGCAGGTGAACGTGTCCATCTGTGTATGGGTGTGGTGGTCAGTGTGCTGCTCCACCAGAGCCTACTGGAATCATTACAGGTCATGAACTGAAGGATTTGAGCAGATCTAAGATCTAATGTCAGTCTCATTGACTTCAGGAGACTTTGACAGAGGTGCTAATTGAGGGGAAAAAATATAATCTTGCACAAAGCTAAAAATTATATTGGTATGAACAAACTCCTGTACTTGAAAGAGGTATGGAAATGTGAGATGTTCTAGGTTGATTTAAGGACATCCCTATTTTCTATCCTTTGTTTAAATTGGCTCTAAACACACCCTTAGCTATACTAATTTAAATTGGTGCACAATCAAACTTAAATAATTGATGCTGTCAGGAATGAGAAAACATCTGCAGAGACCATGGGTAGCAGTAATTTCATCTTGCACTGGAATTTGCCATTTGGATATCTGCACTGGAAGTGGCTCCCCTGGAGAGGCATGGATCCAGGGCATGGATTATCAAACCTCTTGTAGGCACCTTGAATTGTTCCACAAATCTGCTGGTTGCCCTCCTTGGGGTATAACAGGAGCAGATGAAGGAGTTTGTCATGGACTTCAATTATATACAGAGGTCAGATCATCTTGCCCTGCCTGATTCCACTGTCACCTCTCCTGCATGAACATCAGAAATAAAGCCTCAGGAAAAAAACTGGATCTTGAGTTGACAAAATATTTGTTTATCTTTAAAAATATTAGAAGTATTCTGACTTTATATGTTAAAGTTAACCCATTAAAAAGTTTTACTGGGCCAAGGCTGTCTCAACATATGATGCTTTGAATATTTGTAAATAGGGGATTTTTAACGGTATCATGACACCTTTTTTTTGTAATACAGGACTATTGCACAAGTTGGAAATCCATTCATTACAGCCTTTATAGTGCACCACTATCTCAGATAGGCTGTAGGAAATTTTTCCCACTATTGTCCACTGGTATGGTTAGGCAAGTGTCTCATTTGGTGTGGAAAAATACTAAAAACATCACCAGGTTCCAGCTTTTGGAAACTGGAAGGAGAGGCTGAAAGAGCAGACTGCCTTCATGCTCGTTTTCTTTCCTTCTTATTTAAGTTCTGTGAAGTATTTTTGAGGTATTGTCTGGGAAATCATGTTATGCAGGAGCATAAACAAATAACTGGCTTGCCTGAGACCCTGCACAAAATCTGCAGTGGTGGGGCACAGGGGGAGGCAGTGCCTGGTGGGGTGGGAGCAGCCCTCAGCTCACGGCCTGAGAGCCATCAAACCTGTCAGCTCCAGGAGGAGAAGGGGGAAGGAGAGATCCAGAGAGGGACCACAAGGTGGCTCTAAATATATCAAAGAGGAGATTCTTCCTTCCCTCCTTTCAGATGTCTTAACCATACATCCACAATGAAAAAGTGACTGCAGTGGTTTTATGCATATGATCTATACCACAGAGAATACAGTCTCCTTTGCAAGCATTGCTGCTTGGAAACATGTGCCAAGAGCTTGTTCTTTCAGGAAATCCACACCAAACCACTGGCTAGGTGACTACTGGGTTAGTAAGTAAAGGGGGTCAGGGATCAGACTTTTATAGATATTACTTTCCCTAATATTAGCTGTACAGACATAAAACCATCACTCTTTTTAACCTTTTCCTCCCCAACACTTTTGGGATTTCTTTTTGTTTTTAACAAGTAAGATGCTGATAACAGGCAGCTGGACTAAATGATCATTGTAGGTCACTTCCAACTGAATTGTTCTTTTCTGTAATATATATATTTCACCTACATATATTCTATTATCTGAGACTACAGGGGGAAAGCAGGTTGCTCATAGTTTGGAAAAGTTGTCAATTTATTTGTACTGTGAAGAGCTGAGATATGAGCATCTGAAACATAAGCAAATCAATTCTGCCTCAGCAAGGAACACCGAACACCCATTGACTTCTCCAGCAGGGGTGAGTGGGTAAGGCGGGAGGGAGGGAACTGGGCCCCCGAGTGTATAATGCAAATTCTAGCGGATTGTCTCCATTCAAGGGAAAATCAAGGACAAAAAAAAATTTCTTCTGCTTCTTATTGTGTTTTTCCCTAGTGGTTTTTGGTAAAAACACAGTGGAGTTGACCTTGGAATATTTTTACCTCTAGTAAATTTTAGGATTCACTGTAAGAGAGTGAATGCAATGTGGTGCTTGTAATATCAGATGTTTTACACCTCATTTGGGATGTTTTGTGTAATGGTCTCTGTCTTTTGGATCTGTGAAGCTTTATACCTCAGGATGTTGTTTAATGCAGATTTTCATATCCTAGAAAATATAAGAAGAATCTGCAGGGAAAATCCTACAATTCCAATGAAATAATAAGCATTTTACTTTTGAGATGTTTGTAAGAAAGGACCTGATCAGTAAATGGCATTTATGTAAACTTGAACTTTTGTTGCAATTGAGCACAGAAAGTAAATAATCTTATTATTTATCTTGCACATTGGTCCACTTTAAGACAGATAGATGCATCTTGTAAATGGGACTGTAATCTCAGCCATGAGAATCAGCAAAGGAATTGTTCTCAAGAGACAGAAGCAGAGAGAAAGAACTGTAGGGGAAAATCACTCACTTTCCTTGATCAGTACTTGTTGAAAAAACTAAAAAAGAGAGAGTGATCATATCACATCTATTCTTTTGGACAGAATTATAAGCAAAGAGTTGTGATACTAGTGTTATTAAATATTTCAGATAATACCCATTGACCCTGCAACCCATTTGATTCTCTCCCCATGTCTTTTCCTTTTTTCCCTGAAGATTACTAGAATTCTCTATAGAGTACAAAAAGAGCTCACTAATATCTTTATTATTATTATTTTGCATAGACAGTTTGCGCAAAATAATGTTTAACTTGGATAAATGTAAGCAACATATGATAATCCTAGATATTGCTTTAACAAGAAAGGGTCTGAGTAATGCTAAGAAAGGTATAGAAGTATTAATGGAATTCAGACAGAAGGGAATATGTTATACAATACTGCTGAAAATATAAAAGTCTACTTCTTATATTAGAAAAATACCTCATAGAGAAGCAGCACTCAGCTCTGCTCCCAATTCAGCAATTAACTTTGTGACTTAAACCTGTGTTTCAGTGTTTGGCTGCTTTGGATTCTTGCAGTACTCACCAGAAATGAATATTCATAGCTGTTCATGGAGTCCGAGGGCAGAACCGTATCTGTGAGTCAGCAGCACAGTACCAGGTGTGCTGCAGCCACTGCTCTGCCCATGCAGCACATAAATAAGAGCCTCTGTGTGAAGGTAAGGGATGTCAATTAAAGAGGCCTGTGTTAATTAAGTGTGTGGCTGTAGACAGCTCAGTTTCACCTGTGGAAGGAATAGAGTTAGCATAGCATTATGCTAACTTCTGCATTAAAAAGTGCAGGAGGATGAATGAATTCTCCTGGTGTCAAAAACATAATCCTAAAAAAAAAAGTGTAAATTAAGATGGAATTTAGATTTGGTAATTTAGCCCGTGCCCAGAGGAGGCACTGGTTTATAGACCCTTATGCCAACCACAGACAAGCCTAGATAACCCTACAGCTCTGCTTATGCAATACAAACACTCATGTAGCAATTCCCCCAAGCTTTCATGGAAAGATGCAGGTGCTTTTTTGGAAGTGCTGAAGCTTCTGAAGGCTCTGTGTGTGTGTGTCTGTGTGACAGCTTACATGCTACCGGCATCTCCAAGCAGCAGTGCTCCTTCTGAAAGAGAAGTATTTGTGGACAAACATGGTCTTTGTAGTTTATTCTGCACATCTTGAATATTGAGAAATTTTGAGTGGCTTAGCTTTCCTGGCAGAGCTGATGCCATATAAGATCCCCCTTTATAAGAATGACTGAGTGATGCAGAGAGTTTAAGTGACAGTTCATTCTCTTTTAAGCTTCCCCTCAGCCAGTCTCAATTTGCAGAAGGAGATGGAAGGGGAAACAGGGAGTGAGGTACTTTGTAAAGACAAAATTCACAGATGTGAGATGGAGAAAACCCATTAGACCATCTAGTCCACAGACTTCCAGGAAGAGGATGTACTTTATGTAATCTGCCAGCAGATTCTCAAGACTGAAGATGACAGTGGGATCAAGAATCACTAATGGAGGAAAAAATGGTGATGCAAGAGGGAAAAGTCCTGCTGTAATGGGAGTCTGTCCCTCCCTAGTATTTTTCTCACCTTGCTCTACCTCCCTGTACCACATCAGAAAGCTAGAAGTACCTGGAAGAAGAGGTGATCCCAGACAGTTCGTACGGAAATGTTCCCAGTAATTTTTGCTAATGTCTGTGCTGTCATTGTGCCTATTTTTATTAGAAATACTACAGAACACTGTCCCTTTGGCAGTTTCCATGGACATCAGTTCTTGGAGCTCGGCTGGATTCTCTTCCAAGTTGTTTTTCTCTGAGTCCTAAATCATTGCCCTTGACTTCAGCAAGTATCTCTGTTTAGACCGGATATTGGAATATCAACTATAAAATCAGAGTATTAAGGAGGGGAATATCCACTAACACCCAAACTTTGATATGATCTACAGTAAAGCCTATGTAAAATTCTTTGGTGTAGTGACATAAAATTTATCTCTGATGCCCCCTTTCCAGTTTCTTCTTATCAGCTGAATTCCCTTATTTTCCACCTTTAACTTTGTCTCCATGAAGTCCTGTCCTGTATGTCACTGTTTGTCCATGTTTTTGTCATGTTTTTTGGACAATCTTCACTGAACAGGTAAGATCAGAGAAATTTCTGACTAGTTTTGTGAAAACAAGCAGTAAGGAAGGTAGTAACCCTTTATGGGAAGGGGTTATCTGTTCTGAAAAGCCTCTTTTCTGAGTCCCATGGAAATCAGTGTTGAATTTTATGTCTAAACTCATCTTTGAGCATCATGTAAGGGGTTCTGCTTCTGTGTGACACCTTCAAGCCTTAAATACTCTGCATTTTACCATACTTTCTTTCCTAAGGTCTCTTAAAATTTCAGGTTCTTTTCAAACTCATATTCTTATTCAGATTTGAATAATCAGAAAAGAATCTCTAAATAAGCAGAAAATATTTAGCATTTCAAAGCTTTCTGCCATATCCCAAAGCAGCTGACCCAACCTTTAGTCTCACAAGTGGCATATTTCCCCCTCCTGCCCCTAGGGGTGTGCCTATGGAAAAAAGCTGCAGCCTTAGTCTTTATTATTGCACCTTGTTATGCTCAGGTTTTCTTATTTATTTCCCTCAGGATTTAAAAATCTTGACAAAAACCCCATGAAACTTCTTAATCAGTGGTGAGTGAACAAGTGCAGACTCCTGAAAGAAACAGAAGTGCCCAGGGTGCAGCAAGTTCATTATGACATATTTTCCTTGCCAGGAAAAGCAAGGAGACTTCAGCAGCTTGCACTTCAGGACCACGAGAAATAGATAAGCTTTGCACCATTCCCAGAAGGTTAATGAGCCTTGGCACTGGCAGCCCAGTGGGAAATGCCAGAATAAAAGCTGTTTCTCTGAAAATCCCCAGGGCTGCTCTGCGGGTGGTCAAACACGGGATGTGGCAGCATTCACATGTGCTCCCATCTCCCACCCTGTCACAACAGCACACAGAAACTTGTCTCTTAGGAATGGAGACCTTAAACTATTGTAAAAAACACCTTGCCTAGGCCAAATATCCCGGGCAGGAGTTTTGCCAGGCACAACTGGCCTGGGGGAGATGATCATCATAGAACCACAGGATGGTTTGGGTTGGAAGGGACCTTAAAGGCCATCTCACTCCAACCCTCCCGCCATGGGCAGGGACACCTTCCACTATCCCAGGTTGCTCCAAGCCTGATCCAGCCTGGTCTTGAACACTTCCAGGGATGGGGCAGCCCCAACTTCTCTGGGCAGCCTGTGCCAGTGCCTCACCACTCTCACAGTAAACAATTTCCTCCCAACATCTGATCTATACCTATTCTCATTTTCAATCCATTCTCCCTTGTCCTACCACTACATGCCCTTGTAAAAGTACTTGTAAAAGATGTGGCACATGCTGCAGCCAGGACAATGTCAGGCTGCCTTTGTGTTACACATGCATATGCAAGTTTGAATTTCTTGCAAGAAAACAGATTCCATCCCTTGAAAAACTTTACCTCAGAACAGTACAGTCAGTTGGAGGAAAGGAGTTACCACCCTGAGCCAAATGAACGCCAGCAGCCAGTTCCTGCTGATGGCCAAGACCAGCTGCTTACAGGGACAGCTGAGAGCCCTGCACGAGACCAGTCTTTGTTAGGATGATGTGGGAAAGGACAAGCCTCGTTCTAACCTTTAACAATTAGAACTGTTTGCAAACCTGAAATAGTCAGTCCAACACACCTTTCTGGTTTTGTGTCTGTAATTCCAGTTGTACTCTGAATGCTTTTTATTAGCAATATAAAGCCAATACTGCATAAAGCTGATTTAAAAGAATTTCGTGTGGACATAAGTACTGCTGTCTTCACTGCAGGGAAAGAAAAAGGCCCCCCCCCGCTTCTTCCTAGGCAGTGAGATAGCACTCAGAGACACACACCTTACGGTAAATTAGAAAGTATGGACAAAAACAGTAAAGAAACTTCCTCAAAATGGCTACTGGAGCCTTACCCTACTGAAGCTGACAGGAATCTGTTGATGTATGTCCAGATGTCCATGCATTTCAGACAGGCTCTATGAGACCAGTTAAATGTTTCACTAATATTCCAAAGTTAAATGGTTTAATTATTTCACTTCTGTTCATGTTAAATTTGAGAGACTAACAGAAATGAAGCAAACCAATAAAGAAGGCAAGGCTGGATTCTTACTGGTTATTTCCGTTTCTCAATGGAGCTATCGTTTCAAGTAGAAAACAGAGGAATAAAGCCTGTGGCTGTGACAGGGTTAATAGTAAAGACTGCTTTTTTTTTTTTTTCCGTTTGAAATGGCTCCATGGTTCGAGAATGACTCTTTGCTTCCCCTCTTAATCTGTATTTTACGAGTGAGAAGCTTTGCATTATGCAAATCGTTAGATAGGAACAGGTGACATTTCAGCAAAGAACATGATCAGCGGCCCGGGCCTGGATTGGGCTGCTGATTTATACATTAGTATTTGTCACAAGGATCGCAAGTACTTCAGACTACACTCTGCAATTTGCTCTTCTATTTTTTCCTCCCCACAATCCTTAAGGTGGAAACTTCATCAAAGTATTTAAAACACACTGGTTGGACTGAAGGGAGCTGGTTTTGTTCTGGAATCAGGGCTGAAACAGCACAGTCTTGTGTTGATGGCTGTTTGCTGGTGTTAATTGTCACTCCGTGGTTTAGGCTTGCTGGAGCTCCTGCACATCTGCACAGCTCCAGATCCAGATGCTGTGCAGCAGTGAAAACCCCCTGGTAGCCCACTGGCCCTACTGCAAAACGGGGAAATCTGAAGGACAGCCTGGACTTTTATTTAAACTTTATGAACAACACAAACAACAGACATCTTCAAAATGAAAAATGTGTCAGAATGCAACTGTTTATTGTTCATTTTTATTTTTTCCCTTCTGGACCTTCTCTAATGGCAAGCAGGCTCAATAGAGATTGATTTGTATGCCATGAGATATGTTTTGGACTGTAAATTATTTCTGAAAAAAAACCTACTGGAAAAAAGAAAGGGATTTACTGCCATTGAATTTAACATCAGGAACAGTTGTTTTTCTTCCTTTCATGTTCTAGTTCTCTGCAGCATTTTGGTTTTTATTTTAACAGTGGCTTTGCTCCTGCCCTGCTAAAACTTTAAATTATGACAGTAGCTTAAATCAGGGAACAGGAGAGGTTATTAAGTGGTTGGAGTGTCATTCAACAGCAAGTTAAAACGATGCTGTTCCCAGCAGTCTGTCTGTGCTCCTCAGCACGGACAGGAGCGTGTTTGGTGTGCAGGACATGGTGCTTGTGTGCTGTGACAGCACAGCAGCACGGCACTTACAAACACTGTATTTGCCAAAGGCAGCATGGCAACAAATCTACCCAAATGCAGATTGCTCACTCGATTTCACAGGAGTCTCTAGTGCAAACATAATCTGTTGGTCTTCTTTCAAGATGCCTGGGTGCCCAAAGGCACTGGGACAGGGCTGTACCTGCTCTGTGGCACAGCCCTCACTCTAACTCTGCAGGGACATAGGCTCATGGGAATGTCACCAGTAGCACTTACTGCAAATCAGGGGAGACAGGGACATCTGGCAGGCAGGGACATCTCTTTCCTCATCTGGAGATTCTGCTGGTGTCTGTTTCTCCCTGTCACTGTCTGTGCCCATCCCAGGCAGGGCCCCTCCTTGACTGTGCACCCCTTATTGTGACATTTTTTTGTTCTCAGCACTCAGCAGAGATTCTGTGAATGGTTCCTCTAAGGTTAGTAAACAAATAACTGGGCTGTGGGAACATCTGCTCCACTCTGTGTATTAAGGCTGAACTGTCTTGTGTCCCTGAACTGGGCAGGAGCCAGGAAACGAGAGCTGCTGTCGCTTCTCATCATTCCAAATCTAAGATAAATCTTGGGCAACAACAGACTCAGTTTTCTTAAGGCTTTACCTAAGGGCTATGGTACTTCAGAAGCTGGTATAAGTTCTTCCTCTCCTCTTTCTTAGTCTGTTCTTTTGGCTTGTTTTTCGATGAATGCAAACAGAAACCCAATTATTCTCATCAATGCTGTAGGGCCTGGACATCTTACATCTGGTACAAAGGAAGCATATTAGGTCACGTGAACAGTTTTGGTTGGTATCTTGCCATATATTTGTGACACTAATGATTCTTTGGGGTTGAACTTGAATGAGAAGCTACCTTCGCAGTTGTATTTTTTAATTCCTTCTGCTTTCATCTCTATGGATTGTAAAATTACATAGAAATAACTAATTCCAGATGGTCCTCTTTTCTTTAAGCCTCTCAGGTATGTTGACAATTCACTGTCCTTGAAAGCCACATTTCTCTGACCTTTGAAAACACTTCTACTTACAAATGCCTCATTTAAAGACAAGTGTAGAAAAACAGCCTCTGTTGAGTATAGCATTCAGCATGTGGCATATACCTACCTGCAGTCCTGTCCACAAAGCCTTCAATGGGATCATATTTTACCTTGAGTTCCTTGGTTTTTACCTGGAATAATGCTTAAGTTCCTTCTTAATGTATTTCCTTATCTCCTTAAGGCAACTTTAGCAAAGATAAGAATGTTCCTCTGAGAATGGCACCAGCCCATAAATCATTCATGTCAGAAATCATCACCATTTCTTAATATCATCCCAGCTAAACTTTAGTTCAATCCAGATGTTCCCATCTGTGGTCACAGCCATGCCTTTGACGTGAGCCTGTGCTATGGGTGATTCTCCCAGTGCTGAGGCCGGCTGTGTGAAGGGTGCTGGTGCTGGGAGCAGGAGGAGCTGCACCGGCCTTCCCGAACGTGCTCCAGGTCCATGGCACTGCTGTCTGAGAGCATGGGTAGCACAGCCTTTGATGCCATGATGGATCACTCAGGCGAGGTTTGCTGTGGGCATTGGTTTCGAAGTTTGGAAGTTCATAACCAGCCACTACATACCAAAGGTATAAAACCACTCACTGGTGGAATTAACACAGCGAGCAGTCCAGACACAGATGAAATCAATCCCATAACACTGGCACAAATCACACTGGGGTCATATTTAATGACATCTGCCATGAATGGCGATGACTGTTTTTATAGCGATGCTTTATCTCAGATACATTTTTGATTGCCATATCAAATACTCACTGAGTTTCCGCAGGTTTCACAATCCACCGTATTTTGAGGATGGGGAATCTTGCTCCTATCTCACTAACTTCCTCTGCTTCATTATTTGTGTATCATCTCTCTGTTCGTATTTTCTGTTGCTGTAACACAAACCCTTCAAAGCTCTCATGGCATTTCTTGAAGGCTGATTAATTTGTCTCCATGCCAATGGAGATAATTATGATTATCCTCATTTTACAGGATGGGAAGCTGAAAAAGAGATATGATAAAATGCTTTGTCTGGAAGAAGGATGCTTGTGTGTATGCAAAGTTATCACTCACAGTTTTGTATTTCCTCTGGTATTTATACTCTAGCTCATTTGCACACCCAACAGTTTGCTGAGGCCAGAAGGTGTGTGCATGTGTCTGGGTGGAATCCTTTCCTAAAACAGATGTGAGCAGCAGGTCTCCACACGTGTCCTCACAGAAAAGGCAGCATTATGAGCTACAACATTTGTCATTTCTTTGTTAATAAGACCCTACCACCAAAACATCTGTATATAGAGGCAACCTTGGTTTTATTGGTGTTTAAACACTGTTATTTCTCTGATGGGATTAAAATGGAGAGAATAAATGATAGATTATTAGACTTGAGGCACTTAGGTGTCTTACCTAACAGAACCAGAACTTCACTCCAGTTCTTAAGCATCTTTCTGTAACCACAGTGGGGAATCCTCTTTGGTTTCTCCTGAAGAGGGACTGGCAGTTAAAGCATTTATGCCACCTGTGGATTTTTAAAGTAACAGGTAAACACCTATCTTGGATCTATTTGTCTTCTTCCAGATGAGTTAAAGTAAGGCCAAATTAAGTAAGAACTTTATCAGTGGTATAAATTGAGCTCCTGTAGATGTCCCCAATACCAGATTCATTTAAAGAGCTCTTTTAATTCACTCTCTAATTGCCAAAGAAAAGATGCTAAGGAGCATTAAGATGTGCACAGCAAGGTGCAGTGACCTACTTGGTAATTGTTTTTTTTCTTGGTAGGGTCTTCTACACTGCCATATACTTGTAATACAGGTGCCACATGTCTGTGAGGACAAGCACCTTGTCATAACCCTGCCTCTGGTCAGCACTGCTGACTGTGTTGGAGGCAAGAGCCATCTATCCCTGGTTGTCTAAGAGCACAGGGGGCTGTCTTTTCATGGATGAACACAAGAAAATTGTTTATGACTTTTACCTACAGGATACTGGTAATACAAGGCAGAATGAGAAGTTGTCATTTGTCAATACTAATCTGGAGTGTTATATGGTAGAAGGCACTGTCTATTTGGGGTTGTGTTGTCTGTGCAAAGGAATGATGTTGACTTAATTGAAATCACCAATTTCTATCTCAAAACCTTGGATTTCTTGTTGTCTTAAAGCAAAATATCAGATCAAGCATGTTTTTTTACTCAGAAAACCTATAAATTGTAAAAAATAAGTAGTAAATTTGGTCCAAATGCCAAATTTGTGACAGAGCTTGAAATAAGGAGAAAATATGAGATTAGTAATGACAAGGATCTGTTGGTCTCCTTGAATTGATCCAGTGATGAGAGAGCTCAGCACTCCTAACTGAGGCTGACTGTGAACTTCATGTGGCTGTTGTTGTATTGCTGGTTTTCCATCCACCTGTCTGTCAATATATGTAAAGTCAATCATTGCTTCTGCATGCTTCATTTATCTAGATGTGGGTCTTACTACGTTTTTTTCAACCTTGCCATTCTTGAGTTGTCCATTAAAGTTTTGGTTCACTATATATTGACTGCCATGATGTCTACTGAGTTGGTTGGATGGACTTATACTTTGAAATGAAATGTTGGCTAATATATGAGTCATAACTACATATATATATAATTCATAATTACAGATGTAAGAAATTACATATATGGCCAGGTCATCACAGGGAGTTGTTACTGTCTTTTTATTTCCCTACAGAAATATGTATTAACCAACTGCTTCCTAAAAACATACCCCCAAAAAAATGTTTTTCCAAGCAGTTGAGCTAGTTCATCACAATAAAAGTGCAGGAAGGACAAAAATAGTTGCTGTCTTGTGGCTGTGTTGTGTGTGCTGACTGAAGCGGTGTGAGATGTGCTCCTGATATGGACCAAAGTGAATAACCACATGGGATCATCTGCTCAGTAGCCTTGTGTAGGACTGGAAGATTTGCAGAGGTCTCGTGGGATCTCCACATGCAGAGAGGGATGTGGGTAAGCTCATGGGCATTCCTTAGAGAAAACTTGTCAGAGTGAGCTTTCAGAATGAATTGGAACAAGATCAAATTTAGTGAGACTTTTATTGATGCTTTTGGGCCCACTCATAATTCAGAGGAACAGTAAATTACATAAATATTCTAAGTAAACAAATACCTTTGTCTTGAAACAGGACAGAATTGATTTGGCATCTGGAAGTGAAAATTGACCCCAACCCCTTCAGCCTTTTATGAGTAATCTCAGAATCATGGCAGACTCTGATCTCCTAAAAAATCTGTCCCTCAGAAGATTTTTTCCTAGTCAAAATCACAGAGATAACTTGGCTATAAAATATTTATATACCATTTGCAACTCTGGATGTTGATCCTAATCCCCATATCATAGTTTATCTGTGATAACTCTTTCCTTCAACCACGGCAGAACAGGTAATCCTGAGGAGAAAATGTGCTTGGACCTTCAGCTGAGCAATTGGGCTGGGTCCCAGGAGCCTCAAACTGCAGAATGAAAATATACATCTCCTGTCCTCCCATTTTCAGGCAATCCCAGCATCCACAGTGGTGACGGATAGCAGGGTTCAGGTGCCATTCCCTCCATAACTTCGTTGTAATCTGCTGATGGAATGAAAAACAGGGAGACTTGTGCTGCCAGAAAGACATGTGATCCCCAGCCCCACTTGGAGATATTTGAAAATGAAGCAGGACAATGATTATTATCAAAGTCTCAGCTTCCCAGTGGAAGCTGTCCAAATTTCCCTGTAATACACTTTACTGGCCCTTATCTGATAGTATTTCTAGGGGACCTTTTATAGCAAAGGACTTGCAGTCGTGGACATGTAACACTGTTCTTTCTGCAGGCTGGAGAAGAGGTGAGAGAAACCCTGTAAGGAAAACAGGACTGTGAGGCAGGTGGAAAGCCTGTAGCCAAAGTGGGGAAACTTTGCCAGACAACCTCTAAAACTTGGGTAGATCAGGTAGGGCTTGGTTTTTAAGGGTTTGCCCAAACAGACCTTAGAACAATGACAAACTAAGGGGTGATTTGAGTGTAAGGATTTAAACCTGTGGTTCTAGGATCTAGGTTGATAAATCACATAATTATATATTAATTATTAATTGATTATTGCCACAGAAAGTAGGGAGTTATAACGGTAAAATGGTTTATTTTGCCTTTGCAGAGGTTGCTGGAGATGCATTTTATAGGAGAAGTTCTTGTAACTCCTGAATTGTTATACAGATTCCACCTTAAATGGATTTTATCAGACTGTGCACCGGTAAGCCCATGCTAATATTGGCTCCAATAAAGAACAAATCAGTGCCCAACTCGACTCGTCTTATCGCACAGTCAAAACTGATGGCTGAAGAAGTCATAAAGATCCCATTTAATCTCTCGCCTATCTATCACTGTGAATGTCTTTATCCTCTTTGTGCAGTGGTAATATCTGCTCATTATGAAAGCAAAATAGATCTGGCATGAATAAAAGCGGAATGAAGTGCTCACTTTGATTTTGACAGCATGATCAGTGGAAGCAGTAATCTGTGAGAATCAAAAGGGCTAAATTATTCCATAACAGTAATTTGAGGGAACAGCTCAGAGCATACACATCTGCTTTCATATATTGTGACGTGCACTGATAAAACATCCTTCCCAATTTACTCTCTCTGTGCTTGACTAATCTGCAACAGCTCTCACAATGTCTAATCATGCCATCAAAAAGGAGAAGAAGTTCAATTGAGACTCAAATGAAAGAAGATTGGAAAACTATCCTCAATTGAAATTACATTTGTAAATGAGCCATAGTTTTTCTGTTCAGGGTGCATTATGGCAAATCTGCCTGAAGAAGTAGTTATGCTGAAGAACAGCAACATGTATCTAGATTGTATTTATTCCATTACAGCTCAAGTAAAATTATGGGAGCTTGGAAGCCCTGGGGCATCTTTTCAAAACTGATACGCCAAATTCATAGTCAGATTCCTGTGGTATAATTACAGCATCTCTGGCCAGCTGAAAGATTCCCAATACATATAAATTACGCAGCCAGGTTACACTGTAAAAGGTTTTTACTTTTAAACATTCCTGTTGTGGAAGATTTCTTCCTTGTATTTGCAAGCTGGGCCATGGCCATGCTTTTTTCACTTTTCTCCTTTGCTCATGGCATTTTTGGATCTAATTAACCAGGCCTATAATATACTTGAATAACTAAAATTAAGGTCACGTTGAAGGTGATTCAAGGATGCATCCAGCTGTTCCCCGTGGAAAAAACTATATCCTGAAACAGAAACTGGTGTGAAACATGTGCCACACAGATCAAAAGTGAAACAGTCACATTAAAGCTCCTCTACTGAATATTCACATTGTGGTTGTTGACATGCTTTTTAACACATGGTAAAAACCTCTTCTTCCTAAAGCTTATGGGCCTCATTTCTCATCTTTGCTAATTCAAGGCTGTCCTCTGGAACTCCAGCCTCTGAAGACACATTGTCACCTCTGCAGGGACCTCACTTTGAGAAGTGTTATCCTTCCCTTCAAGCATCTGCTCCCAGAGCCATATGATTTGTCAGCCAAGGTATTGTATCTCTGTCATTTTGTTTGGACTCACACGCTATTGAACTCCTTAAAGCTGGCAGTACTGGGCAAACCCCCACTGGAAACATCAGTAATGAGCCTTTCCCATCTGCCTTTTTTTCCTGGTATAGCCCAAAAATATTTGTGAGTGCCTCCTCTGTAGACTTGTCATCAGGTTCAGTGCTGCAGCTGCCTGTGTTCCGTATTTCTGTGATGAGGATGCACCTCTAGAGCTGAAAGGGCTCAGGTAAGCAAAGGGTTCTGCTGTCAGCTGCTGACACTGCTTGCTGTTCTGTTATATACTTGGAAAAATTTGAAAATACGAGCCAAGAGGAAACTCTGTCTGGACACCACTCTGCAAATGTTTAGGTCTTGGTGAAGCCTATGTCAGTCTTACTTGACAAAGAAATATATGAGTGAGCAGCTGCTCCTGCTCTCGGCATTTTTGCTA
Source organism: Callaeas wilsoni (assembly GCA_013398955.1). Classification (NCBI taxonomy): domain Eukaryota; kingdom Metazoa; phylum Chordata; class Aves; order Passeriformes; family Callaeidae; genus Callaeas; species Callaeas wilsoni. Next base: position 102,798 of record VWPU01004562.1, read on the forward strand.
GAGAAATATTAACTACAATATTCAATATTCAGTTCTGTTGTTAATAACCTTTTTTTTGTTCATTTTTAGCTCATTTTCTGCAAACACACAAGTTCTTATCTGGTGATCACTTTACCACAACAACCTTGCCTGGTCAGGATTTTTTCAGTCTGCTCTACAGAAACTTCAGTCTCTGCAAAACTGAAGTAGATAGTGCAAAATTTTTGACATTACTAAGATCTGTTTTCTATTGGGAAAAAATCAAATCAAAATGGTTTTATTTTACAGTATTTATAATAGTGTGAAATATTGTGACATTTATAAAATATAATTTTTGTCATATAAAATGCATATATCAAACTTTCATAATTTAATTAGACTTTGAGCTGAATTGAAACATTTTCTTTGGACTTGTCTTTGTACAGATGATGTCCTAATGGTCTCTGGAGATCATATTTCAGCTCTTTCCTGTTTCCATTATTACCATTAACTTCAATTCATATCCCATAATAAATGGTAATGTCTTTTCACCTTAAACCCCTGGGATGCATCATAGTCCTGTGGCCATGGCAAATGTTAGGGAATGTGGCTGAGTGAAAGCATGTGTGAGATATCCAAAGAACTTTTCCAATGACTTGGAAACTCCGGTCACTTGTTGCTTCTCGTGTGTTTGTTACACCTACTATTAAACTTACAACCCTTGAACATGGATCTGAATGCTTTATTAGCCAAATTATTTAGCAAAATTTTCATGCTGGCTAAGTAATGCAGCCTGCAATTTTTGGTGCAAGAGAAACATCAGTTAAAATTGATTTTCAAGCACGCATATTTGACTAGTTGTGTCGGGAATATGCAGTCATTAAATCAGTGAAAAGCTAAAATTTCCTGTGACAAAAAACCCCCTCATGTAGTTCACACCATCCATCCAATCATTACTTAGCAATAAGGTTTGATGAATAAAGAAATAAAGACTGCTCTAGAATTTTGCATGAACTATGGAATTATACAGTTTTTTAAATAACAGAAACAAATGGCTGAGTGCTACTTTACTTTTGAGTATTCTGGCTCTAGTCATTGTACTAATGATCTTTTGGCAGGATGAATTTTTGACTGTCTATGTGAAATATACAATAGGACATGAATACCATTATAGCTATTTTGATTCATTGAAATCTTCATTTTATAAAGTCAAGGAGATTAGATAAATGTAAAATTTTTTCTACCTTCATCTGCAGTAAAAGGCTGTTTTTAAGGTTCCTTTGTCAAGACAGGTGTGTAAATGCACTATTTAAGAGTATAGTGATTCATGCAGCAGCCAATCCTCTCAGTAGAGATTAGGAAATTTGCCTTACAGGTTGGTATGTTTTGTGACAAAATTTATGCATAATTAATCTTGATTCCCCAAGCACTTCTGCCCACACCCAACTTTGCCTACATAATTAGCCACATTAGGTTCAATAGAAGTAATTACACCCTAATTTAGGTTTGTGCCTAAGCACTTGCAGGATCAGAACCTAAAATGTCAAGATCTCTGAGGAAATGTCATATCTTTTTGCTTATTTCTGTTCCAACCCCAACACATTTTGAGATGCTAAAAAAAAATATAACAAGGGGTGATTTTAATCTGTATGCACAAATTCTCCAGGTTGTCAACATCTCTGTTACTGGACTGGTTCACTATGTCATTTTCTATGGCCTGTTTACATCCAAGCCATTCCAAAACAACCTATATATCAAGAATCAGCTTAGCACGTTGTTTTTCTCTGCCAAAGACCCACAAAGAGACTGTAGGGATAAATGAACCTCTTATGGTGATTAACAGTACAGTGATGCATAGCAGATGACTGACTACAGACTGTCTTAGTTACAGTACTCATGTTCATTCCTAATTTTCTCCGTGGAGGGTCAGATTCGGGGTCAGGTTCAGTGGGCTAAACAGGTTTGTGGCTATTGGCTTGGAGAAGAAGAAAAGAAAACCAAACATATGCTGATAAAACCCTGGCTACCTCTTCTGTCAGTGTTACCATTCAACTTCAAAATTTTAGACCCCCGGTCTCAGGTTCTTTTGCTGGCTGAGGATGGTTGCTGATCTCACTGCTAAAAATTGCCTTTTTCCTCTCGTTTGACTATCGCCCTTCCACAACAGCCTCCTGAAGTGGTTTCAACATTGCTGTGGCAGCAACTGAGGAGCACAGGCTTTTTAAAAATCACTGTAAATGCTGCTGTGTTCTTTTCCTGCCTTGCTCATCACCATACACGTTAAGACAAAACCTTCCTCTGATGAGCAGTGCAATGTGTTTATTTGCATGGCAGCATCCAACTCTGATTGTCTGTGCTGCACACAACTGCAGGCAAAGGGCACACTGGGGTAGTAAGTGGCAGTAGGGTCAAAATTAAAAGTATGAAGAAACCTATGTGTTTGTGTTCTGTAGTTTTCTGAAATGCCTCCTACTGTTTCTGTAAACTTGCTTGTGACACATGGTTACTATAACTGACATCCTTCTAATTTGCCCTTTCTCATATAATTATAACTGCATATTTTTGTTTTTGCACATAGTACATAATGATTACTTGAAGAGATAAAGATACTGACAAGTCACAATGGCAGTGGACATGGGTCAGAAGATATTTTCCACCAAAACAATTTATAGTTTTCCTTCAACAAGCCTCAGGAGCACGAGATTGCCAATGTCAGTACTGTTTTTCCAGTTTTTAGGGGAAACTCCCTCTCCTCCCAAACATAATGATATTTCACATTTTCATGTGAGCTGCATCTGAATTTGGGCCATTTCTACATGCTATAATGCGACTGTTCTCCAGCCATTGAATGTCCAGAATGTCTGCAGTGAAAGTCCGTGGAACCACAGGAAAGCAGTAAGAGTTCTCAGAAGTTTGCTTCAGGTGGGTTCACAGAGTGGTTTTGGCCCTGGATTTTTGGCACATTGACTGTCTAGGACACGTCAGTAGTGATGTCTGAGCATACTGACATATCTGAGTAGAGCCTTTGCTCCAAGTCCTAGACCTTTACCAAAGGTGATTATAAACATTCGTCACACAGAGGCAAAGCATGCTGTGCTATCTATCTGGTAGTTTAATGGCATACACTAGCATATGTGTTAGTTTAGTGGTTAGAGGCCTTAAGCAGGCCATGGGAGATTTGGGTCCTGGTCACCCCTTGTCCTGAGAGAATTCAGACCAATGTTTTTATCTCTGGGCTGTGCTGCGAAAGGGGAGAGGGAGGAGGCTGTGCCTGAGCCTGGCAGTTCACTGCCGGAGGGAGAGCAGAGGGAAAGGGAGGATATAGCTCTGCAGGCAACGTGGGGAAAAATCATCATCCTCCAGGTACAAATGGAACCCCGGGCTCCAGCTCACTCCCAGGGCTGTTCCTCGGGATTTGCTTCGGCCACCCTGGGCAAGACCCCAGCGACGAGGTCCAGCCAGGCTGCAGCTGCAGGCGCTCTCGCTGTGCAGGTAGAGCCCCTGCTGGAGAGTCCAGATGTGGTAACAGAGAGATTTCCTGCCCGGGCAGCTGTGCTGCCAGCACAGGCATCTCTGCTCGCGCCGCTCCAAGCGCTCCTGTGCAGCAAGAGCGCAGCCAGCGCTGGGGCACAGCAGCATGCACGGCCAGGACAGGTTAACTCTGCTGAAGAGGGTGGGGATCAGGAGTTTGCCAGAACCTTGCCACCAAAATGCAATAAGGTCTCAAAAGTCAGCCGGGACCCTTGCTTAGGGCAGAAACTAGCTTGAATTCTAGCCTGTTTCTTACCCTTCTCACACTTCCAAATGCCACCATGCAGGAGAATTCGTGTTTGCCATAGCATTTGTGCAGTGCTCTGCTTCACTTTATAAACATATTTTATGTAAATCAAGTGTTAATTACCCCTGCTCTGTATTTTGTGTTGAATATCATTTTTTTAATTACAGGCTCCATCCCAGGTTAAGCCTGCATGCCTGTTGTTGAGCCAATTATCATAAATTCCCCTGTAACAATTGACAGTATTGCTACAGAGCTGCATGTATTTTAAATGTTATAATTATGCTCAGCTCTTTTGTTAATTGGCCTATCTGACTCTTTACTTTTTATGCTGCTCATCTGCTCATTACCGCAGCCATTTAATTCAATTAGCACCTTAATTAGAAGAACAGCCATGTCCAATGTCGTAGGACTTGTCAGAGTACGCGGCTTGATTAGCAAAGACAAACACACCATGCAAATCAGGCTGTAACATTTGGGGGCGGCAGGAATGGAAGGCAGCCAGCTGGTGAAGTGGAAAAGGAGCGTGTCTTCATCCCCCAAAGCTTTGCCAGGAGAGAGAAAATAAAGAAGGCATCAGACTGAGGAAGGAATAAAATAATTTACAATTCCACAAGTTAAGGCATCACGTAACATGAATGGTGTGTAACTCCTGAGGACGCTGTCACTACTAAATTATCTCCTACCTCCAGCTCTTAAAAAAAAAGACAGAAAGTGAAAGATGTGTAAAAATAATACAGTAATCTCCTACCATATCGTATGTCCTTTTCAGAGTAGGAAGTCAAACCCCAAAGTCTAGATTCAAAGGGAGAGAGAGGAAGAAAAAAGCCCACCCTGATCCCAGGTGTAAATCCACATGGCTCCACTTATCAATGCCAAGGGAGGAGTGGGCTGAGGGTATTTTAAAATCACCTATTTGACCTAGACCCTCTCATTTAAGATAGCAGCATTGCTGAGGAGAGGCATGAGGAGCTGTAGAATTGTATTTAAAAAAAAAAAGGTGCATTTTCCAAGAGCAGTTTAAGTCTCAGTTTTGTTTTGTGCCAGTCTATTTAAATCTTTATTCCCTGCCTATTAATTCTCCTAATTAGAATTAAATGAAGCATGCTAAATTGCTAGATTAACCAATAATTAAGCAGGCAAAGCACTAATGTTTAATACACACAGGCAGCTCTTTCTCTTCTGTGATAGCACCATGTCATGCCTGCTCGTTTTATTTGAAAGGAATTAAGAGGCTTGTCTTCCGTGATCAACACCCCCTCCCATATTAACTTACATAAAATAAAGACTTTCTTAAAAGGGGATCAGCTTCCAGCTAGTTATCAAGGAACCTTTGATTTTATTTTTTAATTCCTTATCTGTGAACCCTTGTGAAACCTATTTGAATCAGTTGGCTCAGGAAATCCAACAGCTGTACATATATTTAACAGATAGTAGATTTTAATTAAAATGATATATAGTTTCTGTGGTGCTCCTTTTATTCTGTGTTATTTCTTTATTTCTGCTCATGTAATGAAGTCCTACACTTATTTCCAGACGATGGCAGTCCTTTTCCCTCCCTGTCACCTCCCCCCTGTGTCGTGCTTTGCTCCTTCAATATCCATTTTACATATTTACACATTATTTTGTGTTTATGGCGTGCACCTGCCTGTGGGATCTCTCAGTATCACACAGTCCTCTCTGTGTGTAAGCAAGAGGCTGTGCAGACCCATTATGGGCAGTCTTGCTGATTTTGAAGGTTATTCCTTGGTTGTGTAGTGATGGCAGAGCTGGGTCGGGAGCAGGACCGGCGCATTCAGAAGAGGGTTTGTGCCTCTTAGGAAGGTGCAGGTTGTGCCTTGAGCATGTAACTCGTTCATGTACAGAGGGCAGCAAAGGCTCATGACAGGGATTTCATAAAGCTGCTCAGCCCCATGGCAACTGAACACATATGTTCTTTTATTCCTTGGGGTTAAGCTGTTAGCAAAAATTTGGAATATTTCTTGTTGTTCCCTCCAGGAATGGAAAACAATCTGATGGAGTCAGATGTTTCTCTTGGGATATCTATCCAGTGTTTTGCAGACAGGTCGAAATTTATTTTGCCTATGGCTTGAGCAATCTGCCTTTGAAGAGGAGGCTGTGTGGCTGTATTCAGGAGCCACGGCTTCTGTTTTGAAACCACGTTGTAGCTGTTTGGCTGCACCACAGGTGGGGTAACGCTGCCTTTGATGAAATCCCATAACAAGAAAGGCTGCCCCAGAAGCCCTGTTTCCCAGAGATACCAAACAAGAGGCTGTGTGTCTGCTCGCAGTCCCATCTCTCTTGTGGCCAGCACTTTGCCCCAGAAGAGATCTCTCGAAGTGGATGTTGAAACAATACAGCTGAAATGATGTAGCATCACCCTGCAGCTGAAAGGGGACAATCTCTGTCTTGTTTCTTCCCTCTCCAGGTGATCCTGTGCCTTTTGGTATGTGCGTGAGCATCTTCTGAGATAATTTTCTTTGCCAGTCTGGAGGAGAAGCAATGCAAGAAAATCGACTTTTCCCCCTGGCTTAACAAGTTGGATCTGCACACCATAAGGGCAAATGAATATGGAGGCATCACGAGGGCCAGAGTAGGATCTGCAGCTGGTAAAAACTGGCAGTGATGAGCCTCTTCTTATGGTATTAAATCAGTAGCTTAGCCCAGATATCGCCAAATTGCAATTTATGCTTGTGGACACATAAGTATATCCTGGAGTAAAATCATGGATAATGAAAGAGAACAGATTTGATTTGATTTGATTTCTTCTCCTCAAGTGAGCAGTCCTACTGGGTTCAGGGACAACTAAGTGTCAGTGCTGAAGACAACAAAATTGCCCTATTTCAGAGTTTTTCAGAAACTCAACCTATATTCCTTAATAGCATCAAGAATTTCAAAGCTCTTCATCCCAGTTCATGCAAGCAGCAGCTTTCCATCAGGATTGCATAGTTTCACGTTCCTGTTCGACACACAGCTCTAACCAACCTGAGCAACACCAAGTGCTTATGATTTGGAGGTAGAGCGATGCAAATACCAGCATCTGGCTGTGTTTTTTCTCTGCCTCTCTCACATGCTCCCCAGTTTAAGGCTGTATAGATGAGCATGCACTTGAATGCTTTGGCATAAAACTCTTTAAAGGCAATGCCAATGCACGTATCTCAACATGAGTAAGTGCTCGGGGGCTTGCCAAGGACGATTCGTAGAGTCATGACCCAAGACAAGTTTGAATCCAGACATGTTCAATCTAAAAATAAAATTAAATTAAAACAATGGCTCAGAAGCATTAGGGATAACTTTTCCCACCAAGAATTTGGCCTGGTTTTGCAGTTGCTTGTACAGACCTGCAGATCAACACGGAGAACAATATGTGCCCTCTGAATCCTTAATACCAACAAATAATGGTGAGATGAAGGGGCTTTGGAAGTCAAGGTAAATCAAGATGTGACTGAGTGGCTTCATTTCTGTGAGGGCCAGATTGAGCAAGCTGGATTCTAATTTCTCAGCTGTCCTGTGGTATGAACTGTGTGGCCCCTGCAGTACATGCTGAGGACAGCGGAGTCTGCCTTCCCTTTTCGGCTGGCTGGCTGATTGATTCATTCCTCTTCTTTTTTTCAAACCAGGCTTCTTACATGCTTTGGTGAACATCTTAGTCAGTCTCTGGTACCTCTGTCGATTCTGTGTGTGTGTGTGTGTGTGTGTGTGTGTGTGTGTGCATGCACGTGTATTGCACTTCATCTGCTTGATGCAATAATATCCTGGGGGAATGTGCAGGCTGTAAACTTCTTCATAACATCCTGTTCCTGCAACTTGGAGATATTGACTCTGAAGGGAAACAATGGCATGAATAAAATAAAAATAAAAAAAGTTAATTATCCTTTGTGTTTGTAATTTAATTAAAGATGCAGTAAAGTTTTACTGTTTTTCCAGGTGATGATGTTTAGGGCTCTGAAAAGCTATTTGTGCTGGTGAGATTAAAGTGCATTTTAAAATGTTCCCCGAGCACTTTCACATTTGTTGATAGATTTTTAAATTAAACTTTAAATTGTAATCTAAATTACCTCCAACAATTCATGGTCCCTGTAATGAACTCCCACCATTCCTGCTGTCATCTGACTATGATATACTGTAAATGGTAACTGCTCAGGGTTTTACTGAATAGTGCTTTAGTATTACTGCACTATATTAGTTGTGTACAACCCTCAAACAGAAATCAAAGCACAACACAGGTTTGGTTTAGCATAGTAACTTTATTATTTGCTGGTCTTTAGTCTTAGTGAACACTGCTGCTGCTAATCATTTGAGACCTCGTAGAATATACTTTCAAATAATTTTTTAGGCATTCCTGTCAAGGTAAAAGTATTTGCATTTTACCAGCCAATGAGCTTGCGGACATTAATCCTTAATAGGTAAAATAAAACTAATTGGGGAATATGAGTTCAAGTGCTCATTCGTAAAGTGACCATGGCTCATCGGCCCCTGAGGCACAATTAGAAGAAAATACTTTCCTAAATGATTGATGTAGATTCAAAGAGGAAAAGAAGATTGCACAGGGATAGTGGAAATAATTCACCATGGGCTGCTCCAGCCTATGATGTAGGTTTGGTGAGACCAAGTGTTTTCCAAGAGCAGAGCAGAGCCTAACTTGCAAATCACTGCCTGACCCTGGGACATCATATTGCCCGAGGCTCATGCACCTATTCCTGGGCTGAAAAGAAAAACTCCAATGTAAGGCAGTCTAACATCCATGGGAAGCTCTCAAGGATCTCAAGAACATTTACACATATGGAAAATTAGAAGAAAAATTTATTCTCATGAAATAAATATAAAACTCTACATAACCTGAGAGTAAGGTCCTAGGGAAGAGCAGAAGGAATAAATAAGCAGATCCAGGAGTTCTTTGCTGCAGAAGGGTGCCTTGTTAGGTTCCAGCAGTCTGTCACATGGAGGCTTTTTGACATGGGGTTTTATCTTTCTGCTAGAAAGCTTTTGGTGGACTTTTCTTCCACACAGATACATAAGATGTACAGGTCTCAGCTTTCAGTTTCCATGAGTTCCCTGTTTTAATTACTTATTATGTGAAATGAAAACTGGCATGTTTGGTTACATTTGATTTCTTACCTCTCCCACTATGAGGAAAACGAACACAGTTTGTGTTTCCTGGTCACCTTTGCCATTTGTCATCATTCAATGTGTTGACAGCCATGCTGGAAAATATGATCATAAGACTCATTGGTTTTCCTTACTCCAACCCCCTCATTTCAGATCAGCACCATTGTACTCTTCTCCTTCAATTCCTCTTTTTTTAAGCCCCTCTGCAGATAAACTGCTGTAGGACAATGACAGTGTCTATGGTGCTGACATGCCACAACCCCTGCCTGCCAGGCTGGGCAACTCCTTGTATGGGTTTCCTTTTTTTCCATGTAATTTTTCTTTTATTCCCTCCCCATCTGTCTTCTGTCTACCATAGGTAAATTGTGCCAAATTATCCTGATAGCTTCCTTGGATAAGGTAGATGATCTTCTAGTCAAAGGAAATGCATTAGATACTGCCTTCCTGGATTTCAGTAATGCATTTGATACTGGGTAATGATCACTTGAGCTGGGGGAGAGGGAATGAGCAGAAGGATTAGAGGGTGGGCCAGGAGCCCACTCAAGTGAGACAAAATGAGAAGTCTTCAGATGGGAAGTGCTGACCTGAGAGACCATCACTCAGCAATCCCTTATGGACTGGATATTTTGAATATTTTCACCTGTGACTTTGGCAGAAGAAAGGAAAGAAGGAAGAGGGTTGATGGTGACGTTTGTTTGTGAACCAAAACTATGGGCTAGATATAGTCTGCAGGAGGATCAGAGTGTCACAGAGAAAGATCTTGATAACTTTTTAACTGGAGGTAGCAGTGAAATTGTACAAAACACAAGATCACAGTGAGGGACTGGGAATGAAGATGTCAATACAGTCTGAGGATGACTGAGAGTGGTCTATGAGCAGAACAAAGGCAAAAAACAATAGCTGCAAAAAGGTTTTAAGATAGTTATTGATGATGGAGAAATAACAGTGTTGCCTATGAAGTCAGGCATCTCCATTCCACATCCAGGAGATTTCTTCCACTTAGGTTGCAAGGAAGTGCAGTGGCTGCCTCTTTGCCCTGTGTGCTCCTATCCCTGGAGATGGCTTGGAGTAACCACAGAAGTGCTGCAGGGCAATTGAGGCACAGGAAGAAATTAAAAGGTATGTGTGGGAGGGGAAAAAAAAGAGACCTGGGTGGGTGCAATATGTCAGTGAACAGGAAGACACGCTCACCCCACAGCCATTTATTCAGATTTCTTCTTGGATTTTCATTTATTATAGGAAAAATCTGACCAACCATGAAACAAGAAAGAAAAAACCATGTTATATGACAAAGCCTTAAGAGAAGGATATTCCTACAAAAAGCCTTAAGTTATTTGACACCGATGTAGTTACATATTAGCAGTAGATAAAGGCATTGTTTCCTAGTGCTAACAGATTAAAAACTGGTTGACCTATAAACTAGAAGGTTGCAAATGGGAAGTGTTGTTCAGGAAAGCCATACAAGAGTGGTAGTTTCTAGGTTATTCAATATATTTGAATTTATTGCTGAGACAGTAGTCATATTTTACGCCACTTTTTAAAAAGAACAATGGGAAAAATTTAAAATTTCAGGAAAAATTTTGAAAATATATCTCAGGTGTGGTATAATGTATTTCTAAAAGATATTTAGGGAATTCCATTCATTTATTTTATTCAAAAAGGGTATAAGAGAAATGGCTTATAGTAACAGGTAATTGCATACGGAAACAGTTTCTTAGTGTCAGTGGTTGGAGAGAACTGGATGTACTCTGATGAGAAAAGGACAGTGCTCCAGTGATGTGAATTACCCAGCAGAACCTCTAACGCCAGTTGCAATGACTTCTCTAACACTTCCAAGCATTCAATCAAGTCAAATAACAATATTTTACAGAAATTATGAATTCGATATGGAGTAAAGTTTCTTTGTAGCAGCTTTGACTGAATTATCCTACGGATACCTAAACTTATTAGTTTTTAAACATCTCTGTGTGCTGAGGGCCTCTGTATTTATCAATGTGCAGTTTTTTACTTCCATTTTTATTTCCATTTTTTTCCAATTCAGAAGTTTAAACGAGCATGGCTTTTGGACTGTACTCAATTTCAGCTGGAGACAGAGACATCAGCAAGCATTCCTCAGCTCTGAAAGCAGAGCCCATGCTAAGCTACACACAGAGCTCATGCCCTCTGCACGAGACAGAGAGCAGGATGCTTCTTTTGGGAGGAAAGTGAGACTGCAGTGAGAAGAAAAACTGGTTTATACTTCTAACAAAAAAAATTAAAAGTAAGTATAAATTCAAGCAAATATCTGCCTTAAACTTTCGTGAGTTTTGAAAACTAAGTGCTGGTGTTTCAGCTTTGTGTTGCTGCTGATGAGCAATTGATGAGTTGATTGCCTTCCTGGTCCCACTGAATTGAATAGGAGGGCTGCTGGAAATACTGGGTCAGCCTTGGGAGCGAGGCGTTCATTGTCCACTGCTTACAGAATCCCTGTGCTGTGATAGCAAACATTGTTTTCTCCCAAGCTTACAGCAGGTAACTCCAGTTTTTCTGTTTCACTGGGAAAAGCTATTTTTTAAAAAAGCAAAATTAATAAAGAAGGCAAAAAGACAATGGGGAGGGAGGCAAGGGTGGATTTATTCTCCCCTTTCTCCAATTTGTGAAGCTGAAGTTTCCTGATCTTAACGCTATGTGCAGACAGGCATTTTTCCAATATAACTTTATCCACAATTTGGAATGTAAATATTCATTCTCTTAAATGCACACAGGGTTATTAACAATGACAGAGCACGTTGAGCATTCCCCCTAAAGGACATTGTTTCTTTTTTCCCCATTTCATACTGATTGAGAAATGCCCTGCAATGAACCTGATGAATGAATATATATTGCAGTTTTACATGTTGCTACCTATAGGCAGCCAGTCCTAATTTAAGGTGGGAAGCAGACAACAAACTTCACAGTGCAAAGCAGGATATGATCTCTCACTAATAGAAATTCATATTCCATATTGTGCATCAGGCTGTTGGCGTTTAAAATGCTACAGCGGTGCTAACATTAGAATTCAGAGATATTTGTTGACGCTTCTCTTGAGACTGTTCATACACACACCCCCTCGAAGAGATAGCACAAGCCTCAAAATGAATTTGTCGGTGAGGCTTTGGAGCCCTGTTCTATTCATATATGGTTTCATTTTTCTCAACGTGACCTTTGGTTCGCACAGCGATGGCTTTGGTTCGCTACTGGTTTCGAGGCAGCAGCTTCGAGGGAAAATGAGCCCATGTCTTTTTTAGCTCTTAACAAAACTGTGGTCTTGTAGTGAACAGAGATCATATCACCCTCACAAAGTGATACATGTAGGTTAAAGGATGCCTGCCCCGTTTCCCGG